>CAUYTI010119442.1:0-11014 GCA_963575145.1 Galago senegalensis
TCGTTCCTTAACTTTCACGGCTTTGTTATTTTGTTGACAATTGCAGAAGAGTCATTTTCTTGAATGTCTTTCAATTGGGTTTTGTCTAAGATTTCTCATGAATCACCGTATGTTATACATTTTGGCCAGAATACCACACAAATGATGCTGTGTTCTCATTGCAGCCTGAATTATGTAGATTTGACTCATCATCTGTGGTATTAACTTAATTACTTGATAAAGAGAGTGTTCACCCTGTTTCTTCACTATTGTTCCTCTCCCCCAACTTTGTCAGCAATAAGAATTTTATGAAGAAATAATTTGAGACTGTAATAAATACCATTCCTCATCCCACTTAAACCTACTAGTTCTCATATCCATTGATTTTTATTGCTTGACTTAATTATTGTGCTAATGGTGCCAAATGTTGAACTCTGGGTGTATGAACAATTGTTGCAATTCAGAATAAGATCATTCTTTTCCTTCCCACAGTTTGCTGAATTTCTTTATTGTCAGGGCTTCAGTAGCCTGTTTGTTTAGTGGCTTTTACAAACTATTCTGCATAGACTATTCCTGTGTGTGGTTACTATGCTGCTGTTACATTAGCTTGCACTTCAGCTAATCTTTTGATAGAAAGTCCCATCAATGCAGGGGGTAAAAGGCAAACAAACAAACAAACAAAAACCAATGAAATAAAATAAAACAGAAAAAAAGGAAAGCCCCCCTTTCATGAACATTTTCCCCAGTCTTTGCAGATTAGCTCTTTGCTGGGTTTTCTTTCAACACTTAGTGACACTTGAACTGACCATAAGAACCCAGACTGAGGTTAAAGCTTCTAGTCTTCTCAGGCGTTTTCTGAGCATAAATATTTTCCAGCTTCTTCCACTGGGACTTAGGTGGTATATTGCAAGTTGTGACCTATAAGCCTTTGTTCCAGATGTTTTGAATTATTAGTTCACCTTGCAGAATTTTTGAGCAATGCACACAGCTTTTCTGGCCTGACTTCAATGATGACAACACAGAGGTAACTCCAGACAAGTTAGATGAGACGTTCATGTGAATTTTCAAATAGGGTCTGCACTGCTCTCTCTGAAACGGGGACTTGGGTCCCGTATAGAACAGGAACTTCTGCTGCCAGTTCAAATTGTGCTGTGGTGGGGAAGATGGGGAACCAAGGATGAGTAAAAAATCCACAATGCATTTCTACCATTTTATGGTGCTGTTTTCTTTTTTCTAATTTCAAAATATTGCAGGCGTACACACATTTTGGTTACATAATTTGCTTTTGTATATTTTAAGTCAAAGTTGTAAGTGTGTCCTTCGATCTAAATATGTGCATTGCAATTAGATGATCAACTCTCAAGTAGATATATAAGCAAAGCTCATGAAAAACTAAGTAGGTGGGCAGGGGGAGGAAGGGTAGGGTAAATTCACACCTAACTGTTGTAATGCCTTTTTCCTGATCCAGCATTCTCTGGGCTGCTGTAAACATTTGACTGTTTCCTAGAGTTCTAAAAAAGTTAGTTTGAAAAGTTTCTGCTTTTTTTCTTTTCCTGCATGTTTTGTTAATGTTTATGTCAGCAAGGGTGATCTTGGAGCTCCTACTCTGCCATTTTACTGACCTTACTCCCTGAATAAATCATTTATGTAAGTGACTTTAGGGGATATATTTTTTTCTAAATAAACATTAGATCTGTTGAATTTATTCATCCTGTCTAACTGAAACTTTATACACTTCGGCCACCATCTCCTCCTTCCCTCCCCCTTGTCCCCAGCCTCTGGTAACCACCATTCTATTCTCTATGTTTAACTTTCTTAGACTGTACATATAGGTGAGGTGTACATATAGGAACAAATATCATACCATATTTGTTTCACGTGTCTGACTTATTTCACTTAGCACAATGTCCTCCAGGTTCATCCATGTTATTGCCAACAAAGGAATTCCTTCATCTTAAAGGCTAAATAGTATTCCATTATGTGTCACATTTCCTTCATCCATTCATACATTGATGAACACAGAGGTTGATTCCTTATCTTAGATGTTCTGAATAATGTTGCAGTGCATATCAGAGTGCAGATATCTCCTGGACGTACTGATGTTAGTTCTTCTGTGTATGTACCCAAGGTGAAATTACTGGATCATATGGTAGTTTCATTGTTTTATTTTGTTTTTTCAAGAAACTTCCACACTGTTTTTGATAATGGCTGTACTAACTTGTGTTCCTACCAATAAGGTATTCCTGGATTGTGCCTTTACTAGAAGGGGTGTGACCTCCACTATGCCTTCTCCCATTCACCTCTGGCTGAAATGCTGATGTGGCGAGAACTATCAAGGTGATCAAGACCTTTAGTTGTGAGGGAGGACCAAGTTGGAAAGTGTCCTCATGTCTAAAATCTTGGAGCCACCTTTTATTAGACCATTTTAGGGCAAATAATAGTCTCTCTTTCCACTTTTTGAATACATTTCAAAATAAAAAGTTTAGCTCATAAACTAAAAATCCAAAATTAAAAGTTTAGCTCATAAACTAAAAAAGACTGTAGTAAGAATACATTTTTCCTTTCCTATTACGTTCATTTTCTAGGTATTTATAATAATAGGTTTCTCCCATGAAATTACATGAAGGAAATAAGGTGCAAAGAGTTAAAAAACACTTAGGAGGTACAATTACAAATAGACCCAATTACAGTGAGATAGTGAAGATTCCAGGAAATACGAACTGCATGGTAGTGGTGGTTCTAAGGAGCTGATGGGTGTTTTCCATTTGCCACCAAAGTCTAGTCTTCACTTTTCTCTTCCTCCACTAATGTTCCATTATACCTTATAAATGGGCTCCTTTTCCTGGAGACCTCTTGTTCATTTCAGCCAAAAGAAAACTCTGAGAAAAGATTGGAAGGCAGTATTCATGGTCCAAGATCCCTCCTCCCAGAGCCCAGTTGACCTGTTTTGATTACTGGCTGAGCTACAAAGTTAAACTGAGGCACAGTAGTAATTGAAAGCAAACGTGAGTGGAAACAGAATATAAACCTGGGACAGCACAGGCAACCTGTATAGAGAGAGAAAGTAACCAGCACAAGATTCAGTGTAACAAAGAGAAACTGTATTTAAGAACAAAGAGAAAGCTTAGAGCACTCCCAAAGAAAGTTAAAAGTGTTCTCAGGAAGGAGCAGCGATGAAAGATAGGGGCAAGGGCTGTGCAGGAGTATAAATACCCTGTCAGTTTGAAATTGGTAGCAAGTCTTTTCATTGGCCTCTTTGCACCTCCAGGCAGTATTTCCCTTTCCTATTGGTCATTATTGTCTCTTTCTGTTGGTCATGGGTTACCTAGGTTACCTCCTACTCACATTCTTAAGAGCCCTTCAGACTTCCTGGTTCAGCAGGCCAGGCTTTCCTTTTGCCAGCCTTGAATCCCCTTTCTTAGTGTCCCTTCTCAGGCAGGATTTGAGGCATATGCAGGTTTCTAATGTATCTCCTAGCTGTCTCCTTGCTTTGACAGTGGCAGTGTTACTTTACTGAATGGCATAGCATAGTTCCTGTCAGGTGCCTTTTTCTTAGAGCTACGGGTATAACTACAGTCACAGTTACAACCCTCTCTGAGTTCTGATAACTCAGAACTGTTCATTTCCCTTGCTTCTTCAGCCCAGGTATGGTAAAAACGCCTTCCAATCATTTTTCTTTAGAGTGCTATCGTCTCTTGTAACATTCTTTTCACATACCCTTCTTTGTAAATAGTATTTTAATTAAACTCTCCTCAGCAATTTCATTTAGAGCCATGAATTTCACACTAGGGCCCTTCAGATGCACTGAAAGGAAAACTTTCAGGAAAAAAAGCAAAGAAATCAATGGGATGTGGGTTATTTACAGGTTTCTAGCATTGAGAAGCATGCATGTGACACAACTTGCTTCCCAAATTAAGGAAAATGGCAGCAAATTATTATAGTTGGGATAAAGAAGAGAGTGCAGTGGGAGGGTTCAATAAGGTGGAACAGTCCCAACTAACAGTATTCAGTTGTCCCACAGTCAAGCTTATCAGCTACCAAAGTAGCCAAGATGGAACTTGGCTTTTCTGCTGGAGTCCTTGTGACTCTCTCAATACACCACTCCAGGGGGAGTTATGTGACTATGGACTAGGAGAAAAAGCACAGCAAGGGCTTTTGAAGTAAGTTTTCAGTAAACTCTAACCTTTTTTGTCCATTCTTCTTGCTGGAAAGGACAAGTTGACCTGTGGTCAAGCAGCTGGCAAACTGGGCCCTACAACTGAAAGCCTCTAGAGGGCGCTCCTTTACCCTGGAGAGGTGCCTGAAGTAGCTGGAGGGAAGCCTGATGCCCCAGGTAGGCTATCAAAATGCGGAACAGGCCTGTGATTTCCTGTAGGGACCTGCTGGCAAATGACAGCAGTCAGGAGATGTTTCTCAACATTTGGTCTCACTCTTATCTCAGCCTCTGCTCATCACCTCATCCAGTCCCTGTCCCTGTATGTAATCGTTATTTAGAGCCTTTTGCTGCCAATTGTGTGCTCCAGCAGCAGTGCTAAGCAACATCAGACCGTGCTGGAAGGCTTTATAGCTGAGAACAAAGAAGACCCTCCTTAATGGTCTCTCAAGATACTCTGTGGCCTGCTCTAGCCCTTATTATTATTGTTGTTATTACCAAAGTAATGATGTGTGCATGTTTGCAATTTCTTTCCAAAGGGTGCAGAAGCATTTAAAATAAAAGATGAAAGTCTTCCTGAATCCTATTCTCTAGAAGCAACAACTTGTTAGAGTTTTTGTTCTAATGCCGTAACTAATGAAGGCATTAGTTATGCATATAGCTTTGAACAGTATACTTGTATTACTATTTTTAAAATTTTATTTGTGCTAACAACTAAGTAAATTGAATCCCTCTTGTGAGATGTAAAAAGTCAGCACATATATCAGCTGACACTCAGCTCTCTAGGAACAGGCATGTAGTATGTAAGAGATGGATTGAACCAGCTGGGGGTTTGTCCACCATGTTAGTAGACTAAAGGGTACCAAGAGGGTGGAGCTTATGTACAGGATAGTGATTGCAACAGTGGGTCTTGGCAGGGATGCAAGTGAGGAAGTGATGGTCAATGAGCCATGTCGATCAAGATGCTAGAGATTGGGATGGTATAGGAGAGTCCTTGAAGTTGTAAAATCATAGTGAGGGTCAGACAGTGTGATCTTGAAACTGAGACTTTGGAGGTGATGCCATTGTGGGTGATGACAAGATCCAAGTTTAGATGACAAGGTTAAAGGAAGGAGGTGTTTAGAAGATGGAGAAGTTAAGATATTGGCTTGATTATCTATGTGGTCTTTGGAGTCATTAGAGTGAGGACAGAGTTTTGGTAGGTAAGTCTATAAACTAGAAAACAATATAGTAAACATTCACATACTCACCATGAAAATTAGTAGTGTTCAAGTGGGAGATGCTGGAGAAAAATGGTTCCTGAGCATTTTCTAAATATCAAACCTAGTCCCATGAACTAGGATTAATAGACACATTCCCTGCTCTTAAAGACCTAACACAGTGGGTTGGAGGAGAGCCACAGGAAGATAAATCCTTGAGGTACAAAGTCCTCAGTGCTGTACTAGGGGAATTTCTTGGGCCAAGTGAGTCCTGGTAGGCTTCAAAGGCTGAGCTTAAACCTCTAGGAGCTCTGTGATTTCTCGTAGGTATCACAGAAAGGAATGTCCCTGCTTTCAAAATAACCAGTGCCCAGGGGAAAGTACTCTACAGATCTCCACATGATGGATAAAACCTTTGCCTAAACTGTACAATTATTGATATTGCAGACTTCCGGTGAAGACTCTTATAATAACCCTGAGTCTGACCTGAGGACATTACATCAAGTACTGTACTTTGTCCATAGGCAGCAAGCAAATCTCTGTCTGCCTCCTCCCACTGTAGGGAGCCCTCATGTGCTTGTTAATTGCACCAAGACATTTGGAAAATGAAGGGAGTACATGTAAGACACCAAATCAGCAGAGTGCTGGACATGGAAGAGGATTGAACGTACATATCTGGACTTAAGGTACAGGTAGAATGGGGACTGAAGACCTTGTTATTTTTGGCAAGGGAGGGCACCCCCAGAAAAAGGGAAAATTAAAAAGGAAGCTGAAGGAGTTGGAACAAAGAAAAGACAGCTAATTTACCTTTAAGCAAGCCATTTGGTAATTTCTTTTTTTATATACATTAATTCATTTATGGAGTACAATGTGCTGATTTTAAATACAATTTGGAATTCTTACCTGGACAAGTTTCCAGCCTTTCCTGAAACTCTGGCCTGTTGTGGATACAGCTTACACAAATACCACTTCTGAGTCTATGAACGTTCCGAGGAAACATAATGACCACAGAAAAGGCTATAGCAAGTCCTAGAAAAGACATATCATCTAGGTCATTTCCTGCCCAATAAACAAAGCAGATACCCATTGTGGAGATTTGCATTTGGCTGGGGGAAAGACCAAGGGAACAGTTTGGGAGCCCTGAGATGTGGGCAGGAGGGCTTATATTCATTATCACAGAGGAAAATTCCTTTCTCCCACAAATTCCTCAGAGGAGCATAACACCAGTGAACTAGTGGAGTTTGACACCTCCCTAGGAATCTGTGTGTGTGACTTTAGACAGGAGGCTGCCCCCACACATGACTCAAGTTTCACACTTCTCATAACTGCTCAAATCCTTAAGGTCAATAATAATAACAATAGGAGCTGATATGGTCACTCAGAGAAACTGCTAATTTCTTTGTTTTCTCCCTCAGCTTACCACCTGGACAAAGATTTGAATAAAAGCTGGGTAGAACAGAGACTTGGAGACCTTCACCAGAACCCACAAATGGGCAGTGGTCTCCTGAACTCCCACCTTTGAAAATTCTATTCTATGTCTCATATGTCTCTTTCTTTATCAAAACTTATCACTACATTCTGAAAATAGATAGCTTATTGAGCTCAAAAGGCATCTCATTATCTCACTATTTGCATGGATTGCCTAGAATAAGCATTAGAATCAAAATGGTCATGTTATCACCTTGAGAATTCAGGTTCATTGATCCAGATCCATAGTTCTTCCCAATCTAGCACTCCCAGGTTCTACATGTCTATGCCAGGGTGTCCTGATGCTGTATTGGGCTTGGCTGGAGGCAAGGGCTTTCTCTGCTACAACAAAGCACAGTGGGAGTAGGTGGTGGCACAATTCCTGTCTCATAGGTACCATGGAAAGGAATGTCCCTGATGAGGCAGAGACCAAGGGAACACCTTGGGAATGAATTCTACCTGAAGAATGATTCCACCAATTGAAAAAGGGTACATTTGTAACGTAAATATTTTCTTTTTCCAGGATTTCAATGGATAAAATTGAAGTTCAGCAAAGGACTTTACTTTGAATAGAATCAGAAAATGTAATTCTATCTGGCAGAAAGTATTTCTCTCAAGCATTTTTTATGATACTCAGTTTGGGTTTATTTGAGTGAAGATTAAATGGTTAGCATTCTGACAGAGGATATAATTTTGATATTGCTTACCTTATATAGTTTGAGGTTCACAGCTAATTCAATAAAAATAACATTGAATCTGCTTTTATTTCCCCTATGTGTATTCACAGTTCTCATTGGAAACAGTGTTCTGTGCTGCTTCCTCCATAGCATGCTGGAGGAGGGCAACAGGAAGGACACTGCTTTCATACTGATAATTAACTGATGTATATAATATTTTGACCAACTATGTAATTCCCTTTTCAAGACCTCCTGGCACTTTTAGCATGGTAAGGAGAACAAATTATTCTTTCTGAATGTGCAGACTTGGTGCTCTAGTGCCTAATTATGCTAGAGATTCAGTGACTGTCCATGAAGGCTCAAGATTTATTGGGCATCAATCAAAATATTTTCTGTATGGAATGGACAGGATTATTTATAGGGTCTGTTAGCCTGAGACTTATTTTGAAGACATTTATTTTTATTTATTCATTTCTTCACTAACAACATTTTTTATTAAATCTTTTTTTTATTTTTTATTTTTTTAAATCTTTTTTTTATTAAACCATTATTTTTTCTTAATGCAATTATGGGGTACAATGTGCTGGTTCTCCACACAACCTGAAATACACAACAATTTAATAGTGTGATAACACCAAGTATACTGAGATGCAGTACATTAGGGAACCATATATATTTCTGGTGGGTATATTAACTGCTCCAGCTTTAATTATAGGTGAAGATAATCAAATTCAATGACATGCCTATTGTTCATATATAAGAAATTCTCACATCCTGGTTCTGTTCCACATCCTTTTCAGACATTTACATTTATATTGAGTTAACACAGTGTCTGATCAGATAGCTTGAAATGCTTGTTGAATTCATGCATAAGTACACAGTCATGGATGACACCTTTCAAGAGATGCCTTGAAGGACTTTCAAATCTTTCCTGGAGGACAATCCTAACGTCCTTGTGCTCCTCTGCAACAGGCAACTGAGAGGAGAATGGGCTGCCCTCCTTGAAAAGAGGCAGACCATGAGCAAACCCTGCATGCCCTCCATTCTTCCCTAGGGCCAGTCAGCAGAACTGCAATGAAAAGGGAGAAGTCTTCAGAACAACCAACTCCTGACCAGCCTGACTTCTCTCTGGAGATGGAGATGCCTGCAGGAGCAACAGTGACATCTGCTGAATGAATGAATCTTTTTTTTTTTTTTTAATAAAGTCTCAAGCTGTCACCCTGGGTAGAGTGTAATGGCGTCAGAGCTCACAGCAACCTCAAACTCTTGGGCTTTAGCAATTCTCTTCCCCGACACACCCAAGTAGCTGGGACTACAAGCACCCACCACTGAGCAAGTCTTTTTAAGATGCTGGACAACCCTGTGATTTTTAGGTGGGAGATGCTGGAGAAAAATGGTTGCTGAGCATTTTTGAAATATCAGTCCTAGTCGCATGCAGTAGAAATTCTATGACACATTCCTTGGTCTTAAAGACCTCCCACAGCATGCTGGAGGAGGGCAACAGGAAGAAAAATGCTTGATGTAAAATGTTCTCAATGCTGTACTAGAGGAATGTTTTGGGCCATCTGAGTCCTGGTAGGCTTCAAGGCCTGAATGTAAACCTCTAAGAGCTCTGTGATTTCATGTAGATACTTTTTCTTGTAAATACCACTGACATAAAAAGAACCAGTGCCCAGGTGAAAGTTCTCTGTAGGTCACAACATGACGGATAAAAACTTCACCTAAACCTGTACAACTGTTGATATCACAGAATTCCTATTTTGACTCTTATAATAACCCTTAGTCTAAACTGAGGACATCATATAAAGTGCTTTACTTTGTCCATGGGCTTCAAGGAAATGTCTTCTTGCCTCCTCCCACTGTAGAAAGCCCTCATGTACTGCCAATTCACGCTAACACATTGGGAAAATGAAGGGTGTACACACAGGACACCAAATCAGCAGAGTGCTGGACATGGAAGAGGATTGTACCTGTGTATCTGGACGTGGGGAATCTGAGTTTGGATACTGACTATGCCAAAGCTCAATCAATAGATCTGATTGGAAGTTTGAGAACTATAATCATAGAGTAGATGCCCTATACCGTCTCCAGAGTACTCAGTTTATTTGTCAGCTCCCCTCTGTCTACATCAATTGCAGGGGGAGCCTAATGGGTTAGGAGCAAGAGAGAGCCCACTATGTTTTCACAAGTCATGGTGGGCCCTTTTGTCTGCTGGTGTTCTGTGTGGAAACAGAAACCAGTCTCAAAGATTAATCCTCAACTCTACATTGATCTTAATTTCCTTAAGTATAATTGTTGAAAATTGTGCTAAAATTTACATAACATACAGTTTTCTAATTCAGTTGTTTTCAATGTATAATTCCGTGGCCTTAAGTATATTCACGATGAAATGGAACCATTAATAGTATCTGTTTTGAAAACTTTTCATAACCTCACACAAAATTTCTATATCCATCAGTTAATGAGTATATATCTTCCCCATACCCTACCCCTGGTATCCAGTAAAATAATTTCCTTTTACTCCATTTTCATGATTTGGATGCCTCCTAAGAGTAGCATTTACAATAGTCTTCTTTTGGGTCTAGCTTATTTTGTTTAACGCAATGTTTTCAAGCGATATATGCAGTATCATGTTTCAGAATTCTGCAACAGCCTGAAATAATTATCAGTATAGTGTAAAAGACATTATCATATAGAACATAGATGTTTTCAATTCTCCTTCAGGACAATTTGTACAAAAACTATACAAAAACTGGAATTCTACAGATTTCTCTTAAAAAGGAGACTGTAAGCTAATAATAAATGGCTTTCAGGATAAATGCTATTTTGAAAGCAAAAATGAGGCTACCAAGGTCAAAGCAGGAACTGGTGGGGTATGTTAAGATACGCCACACTTGGAACAGAATAGAGAGCCAACAGATGAAACCAGCTACTTACTGGTACCTGATCTTTGACAAGCCAATTAAAAACATTGAGTGGGGAAAAGATTCCCTTTTTAACAAATGGTGCTGGGAGAACTAGCTGGCAACCTGTAGAGAAGACTGAAACTGGACCCACACATTTCACCATTAAATAAGTTAGACTCTCACTGGATTAAAGATTTAAACTTAAGACATGAAACCATAAAAATACTAGAAGAAAGTGTAGGGAAAACACTTGAAGAAATCTGCCTGGGCGAACATTTTATGAAGAGGACACCCCGGGCAATTAGAGCAATATCAAAAATACACTACTGGGACATGATCAAACTAAAGAGCTTCTGCACAGCCAAGAACACAGTGAGTAAGGCAAGCAGACAGCCATCAGAATGGGAGAAGATTTTCGCAGGTTATGTCTCCGACAAAGGTTTAATAACCAGAATCCATAGAGAACTTAAACATATTAGCAAGAAGAAAACAAGTGATCCCATCTCAGGATGGGCAAGGGAGTTGAAGAGAAATTTCTCCAAAGAAGACCGGCATACGGCCTACAGACACATGAAAAAATGCTCACCATCCTTAATCATCAGAGAAATGCAAATCAAAACTACTCTGAGATAT
>CAUYTI010119443.1:0-23533 GCA_963575145.1 Galago senegalensis
CTCCAACTCCTGGGCTCTAGCGAGTCTCCTGCCTCCACCTCCCAAGTAGCTGGGACCACAGGCGCCCGCCACAACACCCGGCTATTTTTTGGTTGCAGCCGTCATTGTTGTTTGGCGGGCCCGGGCTGGGGATTCGAACCCGCCACCTTAGGTGTACGTGGCTGGTGCCTTAGCCAGTTGAGCTATAGGCGCCGAGCCTCAAGTCCTCCTTCTAAGGCAAAAATCACCAGCAAGTTGGTTTGAAATCATAAGACAAGTTATCTTGGTTTAAAGAAACATTCCCAAAACCCAGAGAGAATATGTGTCCTATGAGAGCAGGGAGGAGTTGGGGGAGGGGGTGCAGGTCCAGCATGAGACCCCAGAGAGATGAGCTCTAAATGGGCAACCTCAGGAGGCAGACAACTCATCCCCGTCACAGGTGGCCAAGTGCCTGCAGAGCCACCTGTGGGGACCTTGTGGAGGGCCTCCATGTGCAGGGTGAGCAATGGGACGGCTTGCCTTCACTGGTTCCTCCCAGTGACAAATAAGATTGCTCTAGCAAACCATCTTTTTTGATGCCTTTCACAGTCACTGTCCCAAAGCGCCAGCGAGTTTACTCGGATTGCTTTCCTACTGACTCCAATGGCAGCCTGAGCTCACAGTAGAAGGGCAATGTTAGTCAGGGAAGGAGTTATTCTAGGATTCCAGGGCCCTCTCAAGGCAAAGAGGCAGGAGAGCTTTTGAGGGAAAGGAAAGGAAGCAGAGGGGACATTTGCTGAGCCCCTCTTTGGTGGCGGGTCCCTTAGTTTTACCTCTGCTGTTAGGTGTTTTATTCTTACTCCTTATAGCAGCCATGTGAGATAGAAGTAATATTTATTATTCTGCATTTTGTATGTGAGGGAACCAAGATTCCAGAGGGGGCTTGACTTACCAAAGGTCACTGGGTTATTGTATTGGGCAGCAGAAGTCAGAAGTGAATCAAAGTCTGGGTGACATTAGAATGGGAGGGAGCCTTTGCCACCACGTCCAGTGCTTCCTTACTAAGGCACTGGGGGGCGGCATTGATGGAGGAGGGTCTCGCCAGGCAGATAAGGTAGAGAAAGGCAAGGTGGAAGGAGCCCTTGTCTTAGGCAAGGTCTTCATTTTCTCCCCAGGCCACACGAAATCAGCTGGGCTGAAGCCTCCTCCCTCTGCAGGGTATTTTTAAAACCACCCACCTCTGAAACTCTTCTGTTCCTGTGCTTTTAAGTTCCTCTGAAAAGTTGGAATAAATTTGCCTGCCTTTTCTCCCAGACAGATGCAGAGGAGGAAAACAAAAAGAACACGTATTTTATGAGCGCAAATTTGGGACAGTGACACTTCCAATCATCATTTTATGGCATGATGATATACAATAATTAGGTGTCAAGAGTAATCTATGGCCACAAGAACAGAGTCATCTCTGCAAAAAAAAAAAAAAAAAAAAAAATGTTCTTTCCTCCCAGAAGGAAATCTGAGGAGCGTGGAGAGGGCGGGGGCGGGAACCAAAGCCTGCAGAAGGCAACATGCAGCAGCCAGCTGGGTAGGTTCGGGGTGAGGAGGCCGGGCAGGAGAGGCAGACGCCCTTCCCGAGGGTTGGGAGGAGGCCTGGATTTGAGTCTGACCTCCTGGCTGCGACACTCATCTCCTGAAGGGTGGACAAAACTCTTTGCCTCTCTGGAAGGCATTTAAGGAATGGCCAGGGCCTGGAGCCTTTCTGGAAGGCTTCCTGAGACGGGAGCTGGCCTGGGGCCCTGAGAGCTGGGAGGATATGGATAGACAGAGAAGCAGGAAAGGCCTTCCTGACCAAGAAGCTGGCCCAGGCAAAGGTGTGGAAGGGGGAATCTGCCCTGAGGACCACTTAGGCGAAGAGTTGTTTTAAGACTGTATCACTCACAGGAGCTGCCAATTTATTCTTTTATTTCTATGAGATAAAATGCTGAGCTTCTACCTTGTTTTCTTTGCAGAAACACGACCCTGAAAGGGGTGGTGCCTATGGCTCAACGGATAGGGAGCTGGCCCCATATACCAGAGGTGACGAGTTCAAACCCACCCCGGCAAAAAAAAAAAAAAAAACCCTACCTGAAAGTTTACTTCCCCTCTGATGCCCTGGGCTCCATTATCTCTACCACTTTCTCAAGCAAGTAACTTAATCTTTTAGCCTCTGTTTTCTCATCTGTAATAGAGGCATAATTCTATCTGAAGCTATTGTGAAAATTACTTGAAACAGTATAGCCATGTCCTAGGTTAGAGCCTGGAGTGACCTCCCAAAGCTTCACATGGCTGGCTTCTCCTTGTCACCCTTCAGATCCCAGATACCACCTTCTCAGGGAAGCCTTCCTTGATCACCCAGTCTAGAGGAGCTGTTCTAGTTCCTTCCATCTCAGCACCCCACTCATTTCCAGGGTGATATCACAGACAGAAGTCACCCTGCTCATCTGTCCACTCGCCTGTTTACTCCACAAGGATATAATAGCCGTGAGGGCTCTCCTCTGTCTTATTTGCAGCTAGGGCACTCCCTAGCACATGACAGGTACTCTCAATTCCTAAATGAATAAATATGGGACACAGTAGGTCTCAATAAGTGTTAGCTTTGTTCTTTCCCCTGCCTGTTTTTCTTTCCTTTCTCCTTTAGCCAGAACTCCAAGGATCCAAGGAGTGAAGCAAAGAACCCAGTCCCTGTGGGCTATCTTGCAGGTATCTAAGACTTGGTACCCGCAGCCTGTACTGTCTCAGGTTAAATTGAGGCATCCAGAGAAGGTCAGGATTTTGCCCAAGGTTACATGGGTCATAACTGACAAAGCTAAAACTGACCCCAACGAAATCTAGCTACAGAGCTTAAGCTTTCAACCACTATAGCAAATGCCTCTCTTAATTTACATTTTTGACCCCAAAACAGCCCTGAATACTTCACATATACTACCTTGGTAAATGATCACAATTCAAGAGGTAGCTGTTATCTTCTGTTTTACGACTGGGGGAAACTGAGACTAAGAAAGTGTATGAAACTTACCCAAAGCCACCTACAAGTCAGTGGCAAAACTTGAAATCAAACTTGACTCCAAATTTGTCAACTTTATTATTCAAATTAATATGAAGGTACAAATTTATCAATATATTTTGCTAGACTTTATTTTTTGAGAAGTTTTAGGTTCACAGCAAAATTGAGCAGAAGGCAGAGAGGGTTCTCATATATTTTCCCCAACATACATAGCCTTCCCCAATACCAGCACCCTGCACCAGAACACTATGTTTTTTACAATCAACAAATCTATATATCGTCATCCAAAGCCCATGATTTACATTTGGATTCACTTTTTTTTTTAATTTCAATACATTTAGGGGAACAAGTAGATTTCTGTAACATGGATGCTTTATATCATGGTGATGTCTGAGCTTTTATTGTGCCCATGACCCAAATAGTGTACTTCGTGACCAACAGTAATTTTTCTTCCCTCATTCCCTCCCAACCTCTGCCCTCTGGGTCTCCAGTGTCCCTTTTCCACTCTGTATGCCCCCGTGTACCTACACAGCTTTGCTCTCACTTATAAGTAAGAATGTGCAGCATTTGGTTTACCATTCCTGAGTTACTTCACTTAGGAGAACGGCCTCCAGTCCCATCCAAGTTGCTGCAAAAAACATTATTTCATTCTTTTTATGGCTGAGTAGTATTGCAGGGTATATATAAGCCATATTTTCTTTATCCACTCATCAGTTGATGAGCACTTAGATTGATTCCATATCTTTGAGATTGTGAATTGTGCTGTGGTAAACATATGACTGCAAGTATCTTTTTGATTTAATGACTTCATTTCTCTTGGGGAGATACCAGTAATGGGATTGCTGGATCAAATGGTAGATCTACTTTTAGTTCTTTGAGAAATAACCATACTGAAATTGCAGCAACACTAAAAATAAATAACTTGGATTTGATCAAGCTAAAAAGCTCTGCACAACTAACGATACCACAATGAAAGCAAACAGACAGCCTTTAGAATGGGAGAAGATTTTCGCATGTTATGAACCTGACAAAGGCCTGATAACTAGAATCTACAGAGAACTCAAATTAATCAACAAGAAAAGAGCAAACAACACCTCTATAGGTGGGCAGGAGATTTGAACAGAAACTTCTCTGAAGATGACAGATGAATGGCCAATAAACATGAAAAAATGCTCATTGTCTTTAATCCTGAGAGAAATGCAAATCAAAACCACTTTGAGATATCACCTAACTCCAGTAAGATTAGCCCACATTGCAGAGTCCCAAATCTACGGATGCTTGTATGGATGTGGAGAGGAGGGAACACTTCCATACTGCTGGTAGGAGGTAGGATTGCAAATTAATATAACCTTTATGGAAAGTAGTATAGAGGATTCTTTTTTTTTTTTTTTTTTTTTTTTGGAGACAGAGTCTCACTTTGTCAACCTCAGTAGTGTGCCATGGAGTCATAGGTCACAGCAACCTCAAGCTCTTGGGTGCAAACAATTCTCTTACTTCAGCCTCTAGAGTAGCTGGGACTACAGGCTTCTGCCACAACACCCAGCTATTTTTAGAGACGAGGTCTCACTCTGGCTCAAGCTGATCTCAAACTTGTGAGCTCAGGCACTCCACCCACCGCGGCCTCCCAGAGTACTAGGATTATAGGCATGAGCCACTGTGCCCGGCTGAGAATTCTTAAAGAACTAAAAGTTAGCTTTCCATTTGATCCCACAATCCCATTACTAGGCATCTACTCAGTAGAACAAAAATCATTTTACCACAAAGACATTTACCCAGAATGTTTATTGCAGCTCAGTTCATAATTGCCAAGTCATAGAAGCAACTGAAATGCTCATCAACCCATGAATGGATTAACAAACTGGCATATGTATACCACGGACTACTATTTAACCATAAGAAAAGATGAAGAGTTTACATCTTTTATGTTCACCTGAATGGAGTTGAAAGACGTTCTTCTTAATAAAGTATCTCAAGAATGGAAAATATATCCAACATACTCAATACTAATATGAAACCAATATATAAACAATTACACACCCACACAAACAATGAAACACAAATAGTGTAGTCTAGCAAGGGGGAGGGGAGAGGAGGAAGAGGAGAGGACAGAGGAGGGAGAAGGGAGGGGAGAAGGGTGATTGGCAGGATCTCACCTCATGTGCACAATGTCATGATGTTCAGCACGCTCCCTGGGTGAAGGGTTCTTCTAAACTTGAACTTTCCCTTGGAAGTGAGAACAATGGAAACTAAAAATGTGTGCCCTCATATTAATTTGAAATTTAAAAAATTTAAAAAGAGAAATCGCCATACTGTTTTCCATGGAGGTTGTACTAATTTATATCCCCTCTAACAGAGCATTTAAGTGTTCCCTTTTCAGTACATCTGCTCCAGGATTTATTCCTGGTGGTGTTTATGGGTTTAGACAAATGTGTAACATGTATCCATCAGTATAACATTGCGCAGAATAGTTTCACTAGTTTTGCTGCCCTAAATATCTCTGTGCTCCACCAATTCAACCCTCCCTCCCTGCTGGCATTTTTTTTTTTTTTTGTAAAGAGCATGTTCAGGGGGCAGCGTCTGTGGCTCAGAGAAGTAGGGCACCAGCCCCATATACCAGAGGTGGCGGGTTCAAACCCAGCCCCAGCCAAAAACTGCAAAAAAAAAAAAAAAAAGAGCATGTTCAGGTCTTTTGCCCACTTTTTTAAAATCAGATTGTTCTTTTTCTCACTGTTGGGTTTTAAGAGTTCTTTGTGTATTTTAGATAACATCCCCTTGTCGGATATATCTCTTGCAAATATTTTCTCTCGGTTTGTTGATTTCTTCTCATTCTCTTGACAGGCCTTTTGCAGAGCAGAGGTTTTAAATTTTCACAAAGTCCACTTATCAATTATTCCTTTCATGGACTGTGCCTTCGGTGTTGTTCTAAAAAGTCATTGCCATACCCAAGAATATCTGGACTTTCTCCTATGTTATCTTCTAGGAGTTTCATCATTTTGCATTTTACATTTAAGTTTATGGTCCATTGTGAATTAATGGTGTGAAAGATTTAAGATCTCAGTCTAAATCGGTTGTTTTGCGTGAGAATGGTCCGGCACCTTTTGTTAAAGAAATTATCCTTTGTTATTTGTATTGCCTTTGCTCCTTCATCAAAGATCAGTTCACTAGATCTATGTGCTTCTATTGTGGGGCTCTATTCTGTTGCATGGACTAGGTATCTATCTTGCCAATACCACACTGTCTGGAATACTTTATAGTAAGTCTTGAAGTCAAGCAATGTTGGTCCTTAACTTTGTTCTCTTTCAATATCTATTGACTATCTGGGTTTTTTGTCTCTCCATATAAGCTTTGGGATAGATTTGTCAGTAGCTACAAAATAACTTCCTGGGATTTTAATTAGGATTTCATTGAATCTATCAATCAAATTAAGAAGAACTGAGAGGCAGATAATATTGAGCCTTTCTATCCATGAACTGTCTCTCCGTTTTTGTTTGGCTCTTCTTTGATTTCTTTCATTGGTTTTATGGTTTTTATCATATAGTATTTTACAGATTTTGTTATATTTCCACCAAAGTATTTCAGTTTTTTGTGGTGTTAATGTAAACGGTAATGTGTTTTTATTTCCAATTCCAGTTGTTAATTGCTGATATGTGGAAAAACATTTAACTTTTATGTAACCTTATACCCCTCAATCTTGCTATAAGTGCTTGTCAATCCCAAGAGATTTTTTCTTTGCTTTGTTTTGTTTTTTGTCAACTCTCTCAGGTTTACCACCTAGATGTTCATGTCATCCATGAATAAAAGTAGTTTTATTTCTTCCTTGCCAATCTTATATTGTTTATTTCCTTTTCTTGTCTTATTACGTCAGCTGGGACTTATAATACGAAGTTGAAAAGGAGTGATGAGAGGGGACGTCCTTCTTTGTTCTCAGCGGGAAAACTTCATCATTTAGCATGATGTTAGCTGTCAGTTTTTGGCAGTGCTATCTGTCAAGTTGAGGAGGTTCCTCTCTATTCCTAGTTTGCTGAGAGTTGTTTTTTAATCATGAATAAGTGCTGGATTTTGTCAAATGTTTTTTCTGCATCTCTTGATATGATTGTGGGGTTTTCTTTTTCAGCCTGTTAATGTGATGGGTTGCATTAAATGATTTTCAAATGTTGAACCAGCTTTTTGTACTTGTGATAAATTCCTCTTGGTTATGGTGTACACAAACTTCTCAGTATTTTTTAGAATTTTTTATTGTGGACATTCTTAAAAACATACAAAAGTAGGGAGAATAGTAAACCTGCATACAGCCACCTTCCAACTTCATCAATTACCAATCAGTAGTTGGCCAGTCCTCATTAATCTACATTCCTACCATCTTACCCCTTCCAAACCTCTGGGTCTTGTTTTCTTTTAGGGGGGGATATTGTTTTTTAAAAATCAAATTCCAGGTCAAGCATGGTGGCTCACACCTGTAATCTTTGCACTCTGGGAGGCTGAGGCAGGTGGATTGCTTGGGCTCAGGAGTTCAAGACCAGCCTGAGCAAGAGTGAGACCCTATATCTACTAAAAATAAAAATAAAAATAACTAGCTGTGCATTGTGGTCAGTGCCTATAGCCCCAGCTACTTGGGAGCCTGAGGCAAGAGAATCACTTGAGCCTAGGAGTTTGAGAGTGCTGTGAGCTATGATGTCATAGCCCTCTATCCTGCAGCAACAGAGACACCATCTCAAAAAAAATTAATTTAATTTAATTTAATTCCATTTATTTTATTCCTAAATATTTAACATATATCTCACATATCCACTTTAACATTTTAACAATTTTTTAATGTCATTAAACATGGACTCAATTGGGTGTGGTGGCCATAGTCCTAGCCACTCAGGAAGCTAAGGAGGACGGATCCCTTTAGCCTAGCAGTTCATGTTCAATCTGGGCAACATAGCAAGACCCTCATCACTAAAAAAAAGCAGTTGGTACACATTATTTTTAAATAAACATTTTATTAATGTATGAATACTACATACAGAAAGTGCACCCATTATAAATTTACAACTTCATGAATTTTTTAAAAGCCCACATAACCACCATTCAAATCAAGATATATAACACGACAACACCCCAACATTCTTTGCTACAGAGTAATTCCACTGTATTCAGAACACAGAACAGGCAGTCTCCAGGTTACAAACATCCAATTTCCATAGAAGTTATACTTATAAATGGGGCTATTACAGGTATTAGGTAAATGTACCTGTTCTGGCTTATAGTCAAATTCAACTTAAGAACATGCCTACAGAACCTTTCTCCGTAGTAATCCAGGGACTGCCTTTATTCAGACCCTAAGGTTTTTAGGGACATAGTCAAGCAAGAATGGGACCAGCCCTATGGCTCAATGAACCCAGGTCTTTGAACAATGATTTCAAAGACAAGCAACTCAAGTAGTACCTCCATGACTCCTGCCATCAGTTCAACTCTTTACAGTTTTTATACATCTTTAAGTACTCTCTGTGTCATTTCATCCTCACGCTGACCTTGTGAGGCAAGTGCACAAGAGGCCATTTGTTTATGTCTCTGAATTTACAGATCAGGAGATTGAGGTTTGGAGAAGTGGTGTGATACACCCCAAATGCATAAATTATACAAGACACCTGGCATGTGCCAGTTCCCTCCTTTCTTGTGGCTAGATATCTTGTATAATTTATGTCATGCAAACCTTGCAACAGCCCTAAAGGAAGCTGAGGCCCAGAGAGGTTTGGTAACTTACCCAGGTGGCACTGCTGGTGAGTGGCAGAAGCTGAGATCAAACACAGATCTACCACGGTCTAAAACCCCACACTGCCCACCCTACCCCAGGCCATCCTTCATCTGGAATCAGGGACTAAATCTTACCTACACTCGCTGATGGCCTCCTGACCCCCTCCAGTGGGTATGTCCATTCTGTTCACTTCCACAGTCACTGAGCACCGACAGCACTGTTCAGAATGACATGAGTGGATTCCAGGGGTCTAGCACTAGCCCCCCCCCTTTTTACTGGGGTTTGCGGACCAGAAGGAAAACTACCATCTTCTGAACTCCAGGGGGTGATAGAGACGCAAGAAGAAGAGGGTCTCCTGTCCACCAAGCCGGAATCAAGGGTCTATCTGACACCTCCCTCCCACTTCAGTTCCTTCCTCCTCCTCTCCCCTCCTCTTGTACTCCCTTCCATTCCTTTCAGTTCTCTCCTCTCTCCCTGCCTCTCTCCTCCTGTTCTTTCTGTCCCTCCCCCAGCCCGACCCACCATCGCTACAAACTTCCTGACCCCCACTACCACCTACAAGCGAGGAAAGAAAACTTCATTTAAAGCCTCAGGAGAAAAAGACAAAGGAGGAAAGTGGAAATGAAAATAATTTCTGCACCAAGGGGTTGGCATTGCCTTCCAGATCAGGGCAAGCAGGGAGGCCACTCTGGACACCGGCATTCTCTCTGCTTCTTATCACCAGCCTGTGACCAGCTCTACTAAAAACCAGAGGGAAGAACAAAGGAGGAAAAAAAAGAAAACAGGAAGAAAAACAGGTGTGTGTGGGAGTAGGTCTGGGACGTGTGAGTAATATTACTTAGTTTTAGTCACCTCTAATTTTTCAGCTTGTCATTGCATGCAATTTCTTCCTCCCTCTCCTCCCCATTTTCAGCTGAACAATGATTTCCAAATTAGTGGCTCTTTCTGGCTTTCTCATATAATAAATCCATGGGCAGCAGACTTCCCTCATGGGGGACATCCAAGAAGTGAGTGTACGGAAATGTGTCCCCCATCCTATGGCACTCTTGTCCCCTTTGGCTATGTGAACTTCAGTAAGTTATTTGACTTCTGGGGGCATCAGTTTCCTCATCTCTAAAGTGGGGACAGGCTAGGCGCCTGTAGTTCAGTGGTTAGGGCGCTGGCCATGTACACTGAAGCAGGCGGATTTGAACCCGCCCGGGGCCTGATAAACAACAATGACAACTACAACAAAAAAAAATAGCCAGGCATTAGGGCGGGTGCCTGTAGTCCCAGCTACTTGAAAGGCTGAGGCAAGAGAATTGCTTAAGCCCAAGAGTTTGAGGTTGCTGTGAGCTGTGATGCCCCAGAACTCTACCAAGGGTGACACAGTAAGATTCTGTCTCAAAAATAAATAAATGAAGTGGAGACAGATAGTAGCTACTTCATAAATTGATGGAGAGTGAAAATGTTGATATGTGTGAAGCACTCATAGTGCCAAGCATACACTAAGCGCTCAATAAATGCTAAGTAATATTGTTTCCATAATGAGCAGCTTCTCCAGCTTCAGTTCCATGACAGGACTGTGTCTGAAGCACGGGCTGCCCCCAGGGATGGGGGTAGCCGAACTGCCGTCCCAGCACTCTTCGATTTCACTTAGACTACACCACTGAACCTCAACTTTCAGGCTTTTGGGGATTTGCACCTGCCGTTGACCTGTAGCACTCTTGACCTCCTTCTCCTTTTGGAAAACTCCTGTGCATCTTCAAGACTCGGGCCAGATGTCACCTGCTCTGTGAAGCCTTCCTGACTTCCCAGACAATTAGATCCCCTTCACTCGGTGTGCTGTGGCCACACTGTGCAGAACATTTTCTTAAGGAAACAGACGGGCCCTCAAGTCCAAGGTTTTATTAGTATCCACCCAGCCACTTCCATGCAGCAGGTGGTCAACATATTTCCTGTGTGGACCCCGAATATGAAGCCCGGGGATGATGGGGATTGATTGTCAATTCCTTAGCCAACATCACACCTCAGATATTGAGAGCACATTGTGAACCAAGGACCAGGTCCTCTAAGTTTTAATCTATAGCTAAACAATTGCGTATGTCAAGAAATCTGCACCTCAACATTCCAAACCTCAAAAATGACAGGTGTTTAGTTGAAGACCGGACTCGCAATATCTCTCACTCTGAGTCTCTGTTCTTCTCAGCTCAGCTTCTCAGCCAGCAGACACACACAGAAAGGAAACAGAAATACAACAAGCCTAAGATAGACGGATCCAGCTGTCCCCGAAGGAGCTCGGAAAGCGGCATTTACCAAGCACCCGTTTCTGGCTGGAACTTTACATTCCCCATTTCATTTCATCCCCGTAAAGCAGGGACTAGAACTGAGAGAGGTAGGGACTAGCTCAGAGAGGTAAAATGACTTCGCCAGCCTCCCAGTCAAAAGTGGCAGATCTGAGACGACCCCACGGTTCTGTCTCACGGGGAAACCTGTGCCCTTTCCGTCTGTGTGGCTGCGTCCAAACCTGTGGCAGGGGCCATCTCATCATCTCCCCTCCCTTGGGTTGACTTGGCTGCCTCCTGAGTTTCATTCAAGTCCCTGAGTTCGCCATTAAGCAGAGATTGGTTGTCCACGTCCCTCTTGTCTTTGCAGCAACCACAAGGAGTGGGGGAAAGGCCTCCAATGTATTCAAAGCTCTCTGTCCCTGAGGCCACATCTAATATACAGGTGTTCAAATGAATTACCACAGACATGCTGGTCAGAGACTCCATCAGACACCAGAGAAGATGGTGTAAACAAGAGAAATAAAACTGTCTACCACACACTATATAGCAGCCTGTAACTGGGTGCGGCCGTGAGGCGGGCAACACATCAAGGAAGATAGATGTTAAATTCCATCCCATAAACCTCAGGTTAAAAAGTGACATAAATATTTTTGGCTTTTATTTCAGGTACCATTAAAGAATCGCCACATTTTTTGGCCTCTTTCCAGTTCTAGAGATCATATCCGACCTGAAAGACCTCCTCTTTAATATCCACGCCAGCTGAAATCTCTAAGGCCCTTCCCCAAGTCCTAAAAATAGCAGCACATCCAGCCCACCCTCTCTCTTTCCTCTGCCGCCCACCTGAAATGGGAAAGATTTTATGCAGCTACAAAGGTGTTTGCTGTTTACATGGCAACTCAGGTAGAAACCCTTAGTAGCTAAACATCTTTCAGTTGGAAGCCTCCTGCTCCAAGGGACAGCAGTGTTGCCCAGGGACTGCGGAGCTGCCCAGTGCCAGTGCCTGCCTTTTATCTTGTTATTTACATAGAGCAAGTGTGCAGTGTACATGGGCCTTGCAAACAAGCACTGTTCTGCAGGGAGCCGGCATCACACATGATATTGCTGACTTCCCTGCCATGCCAGCTGGAGGGGAAGGCCATGCCTGGGACAGGGAATGATGAGTCCATGAGAAGCCGGCCTTCTTCCGGGGACAGGTTTGTGATTTCCATTTGGTGGTGTTCAGAGCTTTCTGGCTGCCCTCACCAACACTGCCCACCAAGAGGCCCCTCTTGAGTTCTCCAACCCTGCAGCAGCTGCCTCCCTCCTATACAGCCTTGACCCAGACCAAGGGAAAGACCCTGAACAAATGATTCCCCCAGACCACAGTTCCAATCCTAGCTCTGCCAGCTAACAGTGTGTGACCTTGAGAAGGTGACTTAACCTCTCTGAACTTCAGCTTCTTTAGGAGTAAAATATCTGGCACAGATTGCTCTAGATCTCATTAATTGCATTCCCCAGAACATTCTCTCTAGGAACCTGGGATGAGTGTTGGCTGGAGGCCTAGATTGAAATATATGTCAAGGTCCCCATTCAGAAGTGCCTTTCTCCTCTGAAGACAGATGACTGAGTCCCACTACTACCTCTCCTAGACATTCTTTCCAGATTACAGGAACAGAATTTGTTCCCCTATTTTCAATTCAAATACTAATATCGGTGTCCTGAGGCAGAAGTTTATTTACTGGTCTTTCTCCCATAAGGCCAGTGCATCTCCTAAAGAGCCATCCTAACGTCAACACCAATACAGCTAAGAGAACAGGTGCTTGCTAGGACCGGCCTGGTCTGAGCATGTGTGCTGTACTATCTCATTAACCCTTAGCATGTCCCTGTGAATAGGCACCTACCTTTTATAGATAAGAAAACAAGCACAGAGAAAGGAGACAGCGACTCTGAGGGAATCAAGGATGACATCCTGGACACAGTGACCCTAGAAATCTCTAGTTTGTCAGATGGAGAAGAGGAGGGTCTTCTAGGCAAAGAGGACAGAGTTTCCATGTGCCCCTCTTCCCATTGCCTTTGTAGCCTAAGGGCTAAAG
Source organism: Galago senegalensis (assembly GCA_963575145.1). Classification (NCBI taxonomy): domain Eukaryota; kingdom Metazoa; phylum Chordata; class Mammalia; order Primates; family Galagidae; genus Galago; species Galago senegalensis. The sequence continues at coordinate 13,078 of CAUYTI010119443.1, forward strand.
TCTGTAAGGTTGCTTTCAAAGCTCAGGTCCTAGGTTGTTCAGATCCTAGCCAGGCCCCGGCAGAAGCAAACTTCTTGTTACTCATCACTGAAAGCACAGTCTTTCCCAGTGCAGTTTTCACACAGATTACATAAAGTTTTCTTTGACAAGAAGTAGACTGTATTCTGGCAGGTACACTCGGGGGGAGGATGCTAGGGAGCAGGGCTGTGCAGCTGCTGGTGACAGGGGAGAGAAGGTGAGAGAGGGAGAGAGCAAGTGAGGCCCAGCTCACTACAAAAGAGGAAGGCAGGGGGCTGGATGTGAGAGGCCTGGGCCTGTCCACAAGGCAGAGACCTGGTCCCAGGGTCAGAGCAACAGCAATATCAACTCCAGCTGGGGTTTCCATACTTGTTGCAGGGTGAGGAACAGCAGGAACCTTGGCTATAGCCTTATATGCCACCTACTAAAAGTTGGGTTTGACTCAGGATGGGGCAGGCCTGGACCTATACATGAGAGACATCTCATGCTTTGAGGGAAGCATGAGAGAGAGCTGATGCAGACGGATGCTAATGGGGAAAGGGTGGGAAGAAGGTTCTATTAGGAAAGGTTCCCACTTGCCTTCTCACCTGCTTCTAATTTCTGTGTCCTTCGACTCCTTACAACTCCCTAAAGAGTTCCTGAATGTATTAAAATTTGCCAGCTGCCAAATTAGATAAATATCAACGAAATCTCTATGGCTTAACAAAAGGGAATTTTATTTCTTGCTTCTATTCCTGGCTGGACAGCTATCCATGTGTTCATTCAGGGACCCAGGCTCCTTCCATATTGTAGCTCTGTCCCTTGATAGGTACTTGGTGTGCACTCCATTCAGACAGAAGACAGAGAAAGAGAGGGTGTGGAGAATTCCATGGGAGGTTTCATGGGCCAGGCCTGGCAGTGGCCCACTTCATTTCTGCCTACCTTCCTTGACTTGAACTCAGCACCACAGACACTTCAAACTGTAAAGAAGGCTACAAAAACAGTCTGTATGCCAAGAGGAAAGGGAAATGACTTTGATGGTCAACAAACCAGTGTCTGTCACTTCAAATCACCTCTTGGCACTTAGAATCACAGACTTATAGAATCAGGGACCCATGTAATACACATTATATTATAAGGACTATGGATTCAGACAATCTTAAAAATAAGCAATCATACAACTTTCAAGTCCCATAATCACAGAATCCTAAAATAATACACTCCTAGACTCCAAAGAGCTGACTATGCATATGTCCATCTTCTCCATCAGATCAGAAGTCATTTGAGAGAGATACACAACTCCATGTCTCTACAGGACCCACCACACTAATCACAATAATAGCAATGAGAATAAAAGGGGTATGGTGCCTACTATGTGCCAGGCACTCTTCTTTGCCCTTTGAATATTTTAATTCATTTAATCCTCGTGAAACCCGATGAGGTAGGACTATCATTATTCCCAACTGACAGATGAGAAAACTGAGGCAGAGAGGTTAAGGAATTAACCAGTCAGACAGTCAATAAACATTTGTTGAATGTGTAAATGTTGAACTGATGTGAACTGTTAGCCTTATCTGATTGTTTTCCCTCACCTTATCTCTCAGTTGCAAAAGAGAAAGACAGTAAGTTGTCAGGGCATAACAGAAATATAAAAGAGACCCACAGATGGAGAACAACTCACTTTGTTGTTTGTTCCCCAAACTTCCAAAATGAATTCCCCATCACAATGGGGAAATTGTCAGGGCCTCATTAGTTCCTGGGAGGGGGGTTGAAGTGGATTTGAAGCAGGAGCTATGGAAGAGTTTATCCAACCACTCACTGAGGAGGCCTCGCTGGCTCCATCTAATTAACAATAAACCAGATGCCTCAACACAATCCGCTTCTACATCTGTAACACGCTGACAGTCTAAAAATGCCAGCCTCCTCCTTGTGTGTCAGCTAAATGTCACTGGCGACATTTGATGCAATTCAGAGATGAAAGTAAATCCAATATTATCACTGACTAAATAACCACAGGCCCAATCAGGAGCCCCCAGGCCCCCGAGCAGGAGAGGTGGAGGAGGCAGCTCAGCAGGAAGGCGGGGGAGCTGGCTCCTCCCCAGATGAGCCTGGTCCCCAGATGCCCACAGGCCGGAAACCAACTAGTCGGCCCAGTTCTGCTTGGGAGGATCGGGACTTGCAACCCCCAAGGCCACCTGGTTAGGGACACAGTACTGTTTCCCCTCTCTGAGTCTCAGTTTCTTCACCCGTTAAGGGAGCAGAAGCAAACATTGCCCCTGGGAAGGGAAGATGCTGCTGTGATGTACGGCAATTCATTCATTTACTCAACCCCTATTTACTGAGCGGCTGTTATATAACAGGCCCTGTACCAGGTGCTGGGGGTGCAGCACTCCTTCAGCTCTCCTCCACTCGACTGGAAGCATCATGAAGGTAGGTAGCAGCCCTCTCTGGCTCACCTTTGCATCCTAGCCTTCCCCACACAGGTGCTCAGTAAACATCTGTGGGATGAAGGCATGAATACATGAACGAGTCCTCCAGTCTCTCTTCTCTCCAGCCTGGGAGCTTCTTGGGAGGCTCTGCTGTCCTCAAGGGCAACACCTCAGGTGTGACTTATCTCCTGGTACCGAGTTTCCAGCAAAGCAATGACAATCATGATACAAATTATACCAGTTCCCAGCATGTGGGACACAGGTGAGTGGGGGCAGGCAGGAAACATCTTGGTGGCACCTGCATTAAAAATAAAAAATTAAAACACCTTGACCAGAGGATCAAAATTAACATCATCAATGAGAGGTACAGGGACACTGAGTGCCTCTAGATGTTACCCTGAGAAGGACACAACAGAACAAGACTCCAGACTTGATACATCACCAAAACTGAACACGAGGAAACGTCAGATAAGCTCAAAATGAGAAACATTCCATTGAAAAAGGAGCCGGTTGCAGGGGAGGTGAGGAGGAGGAGGATAGATAGACTGTATCATTGGAAATGTCACTGTCATAAAAAACAAAGAAATGCCAGTGAAATTTTCCAAGTCATAGGAGACTAAAGAGATATGACAATGTAATACAGTATTTGATCCCAGTCTGAATCGAGTAATGGAGTGAGAAAATGCTACAAAGAACATTGTTAGGTCAACTGACAAAACTGGAATACAGTCAGAGTGATGAGAGTATTAGTCTTCTATTGCTGCTATAACGAATTATCGCAAATTTAGTGCCTTAAAACAACATAAATTCATTTAGGATGTGGATATCTTTGGGGGCCACTATTTCACCTACAACAATAAGTAATTGATAAAAAATATTGTATAAATGTTAAATTTCCTAAAGTTGGTATGTGTCCTGTACCTATGTAAGAGAATATCCATTCTTTAAAAATATACACTGAAGTATTTAGAGGTAAAGAGTCTACTGTATACAACCTAGTCTCGGCTCGCCACCCGTAGCACAGTGGTTATGGTGCCAGCCACATACACTGAAGTTGGCGGGTTCAAACCCAGCCCTGGCCAGCTAAAACAATGACAACTGCAACAAAAAATAGCTGGGCATTGTGGAGGGTGCCTTGTAGTCCCAGCTACTCAGGAGGCTGAGTCAAGAGAATTGCCTAAGCCCAAGAGCTGGAGGTTGCTGTGAGCTGTGATGCCACAGCACTCTACCCAGGGCAACAGCTTGAGACTCTCTCTCTCTCTCAAAAAAAAAAAAAAAAAATATATATATATACAACCTAGTCTTAAACAGTTTAAAAATAATAACTAAGAGGGAGGGAGAAAAATAGAACAAGAGAGGGAACAATAATGTATATTTGACAATTTACAGCAGGTGATTCTGGGGTAAAAGGAATGTGGATATTTATAAATTTTGAAATAACTTCTAAATTGTGTTTGTGTGCTAGATTTTCTTTTTCTTCAAGATGGAGTCTTCCTCTGTTGCCCTTGGTAGAGTGCCATGGCATCATAGCTCACTGCAACCTCAAACTCTTGGGCTCAAGTGATCCTCCTGCCTCAGCCTCCCCAATAGCTGGGACTACAGGCGCCCACCACACCTGGCTAGTTTTTCTGCTTTTAGTAGATGTGGGGGTCTTGCTCTTGCTCAAGCTGGTCTTGAATTCCTAACCTCAGGTGATCCACCCACCTTGGCCTCCCCAGTGCTAGGATTATAGGTGTCAGCCACCACGCCCGGTCTGTGTACTAGATTCTTAGTAAGCAAGGTTGCCAAAAAGCAGAAAGAAAAGCTTTCCTGTGTCTTGGTTCCATCTTACCAAGTAGATCAAGAGACCCTCGGGGCTCCCCATTGCAGACAGAAGAAAACCCGTGTTCCTAACGTGGCATTCGTGACCTCCAGCCTCCTGTTCTGTCAATCACACCTTCCATCTTCCATCTATGCCTCCGTCCATACCTGGTTACTCACCTTTTATTAAGCAATAAAGCGTCTGGCACTAGGTACATGCCTGTGTCATCTCATTTAACCCTCACAACTGCCATTCAAATTTGGTACCAGCATTTCTTCTTACAAATAGTGAATCAGAAGTTCAAGAAAAGCTGACTTGCTTAAAGTCATACAGCTAGCTCTGGACTTGAAATCAGATCTGATTCCAAAGCCAGGCATTTTCCAGCATACCGCACTGCCCCACCTGCCAAGGACAGACTCAGTGAACATTTCCCAAGCGCCCACTTGGTGCTGGGCTCTGTGCCAGCACTGAGGGTAGAAATACAATCAAACGTCACCTCCAACTTCCAGGAGCAATGATCTGGCTGGAGAGACAGAGCCAGGGCTGAGGTGAGATGAGGGGTCAACATATGTGCATGGCGAATGGGGGTGTCAAGGTCAATCAGCGTTCCAGAGTCTGGTCCCCGACCCTTGGAACTGATCCTCAGCAAGAAGCTTGCACCAGCAACCAAGTGGTGGTGCGGTAGAAGTGAGAAATCCTTTCCCAGCTCCCAGATCCTAAATCGAGTTTGCAGGGATTTCACCCCTTAGGCTGGTGGAAAGTTCTTGTTAAGCCAGTCTCTGCTGCCCTCCAGTGGGAGATACAGAGATGACAGGGGACGAGGCCGCACCCAAACGACTAAGGGAGAAATTTCAAATAATGCGGATTCTGCTTAGCCCAAAGTCTGTGACCTGGTTCTGAGGCTTGTGAATAGACAGGCCTGGTTTTGAGAGGTCGCTTGTGCAGGGGTCAGTCTGCCTCATCGGGAGAGATGCTCAACTTCTCGCAGATCAGATACTGAACCCAAAATTAACCCCAGACTGAGCCCTGCAAAGACATGGTCACAGCCTGAGCCTGAACTTTTCTATGGAATGAGGTTTGGCTAGAAACTAAACCCACCCCCTTCTACAGGTGCCACCCCACTAAATGTCTGCTTTCCCCCTCCCTTGCTCCCCCAGAAGAATTTTAGCAGCACCCTGACAGCCCTGGACCTCTTGAGGGCCTCTGTTTCCTCACTCTGGTCTTTCCTCCCAGTTGGTGGGACCTTGCCTTCCCCTGCTGCCTGAGTAACACCCCACACACACACAGGTGTTTCATAACCATAAGGTGACCAGATGTCCCGCCAGTCCCAATTTTTAACCATTTGTCCCATATCCCGCAGCGTTTTAATTAAGTCCCGATTTTTGGAAAGAATGCATGACATGTTAGATAATTGCCTCAGAAATTATTGCCTCCCCCCCAAAAAGCCCCTTCCTGCCCTTAAAGTTATAACTCCTCCCCTAAGACAGGGAGTGACCTGCTTACTGCTGCGTGCTAGTGCTAGTTAGACATGTAATGTCAACAAATCAGCTATTCAGATAATTTAGGTAAGTAATTTATTTATTTATTTCATGAATTTAGTGGACAGTACTCATATTATTTATATTTTATAGTGGCAGCAAAAGTCTAGCGCCGGCCTTGAAAGTGACACAACTTTTGAGATATCATTATTTAAAAAATATATTGATAAGGAAAAGGTTAAATCTTGGGCATCAGCAAAAATCACAATAAAGAACAAATGGTTAGAAATATTTCATCATTTTGAAACAAACCATGTTCCATACAATAATGCACTAAAAATTGTGGGATATGCGCTGTCCTTACCAGGAACTAATGCTACAAATGAACACGTTTTTTCCATATGGTAAATAAAGTGTGGATATCAGAAAAATCGCAATTAAGTGTTGAGACATGGCTCGGCGCCTGTGGCTCAAGTGGCTAAGGCGCCAGCCACATACACCTAAGGTGGTGGGTTCGAATCCAGCCCGGCCGCCAAACAACAATGACAGCTGCAACCAAAAAAATCTCCAGGCGTTATGGTGGGCACCTGTGGTCCCAGCTACCTGGGAGGCTGAGACAGGAGACTCACTTGAGCCCAGGAGTTGGAGGTTGCTGTGAGCTGTGAAGCCACAGCACTCTACCCAGGGGGATAGCTTGAGGCTCTGTCTCAAAAAAAAAAGTGTTGAGACTTTGAAAGCCATTTTATGTGTAAAATATAATTTAACAAATCCTCATGAAAAATTCCATGACCTTTTAAACGACAGCAATCTACTTAAAAAAAATTCACTCAAATGAGAAATATGCCAAAGAATAAAGTAATATTATACATGATTTTGAATGTATTATATTTGTAAATTGTACTTATGCTGAAATTTTAAAAAACATTACAATATTATTTTTGCATTCTATGAAAATTTTTGTTGCTCCATATAGACCAAATTTTTAATTAAGAACCACCACCACCACCACCCCACCACCACTGCCCCCTGGTCAGTGGTGTCCTGCTTTACCAATGTTAAAATCTGGTCACCTTACATAAGCACCAGCAACATCCTGCACCCCTGTTCTCCCACCACAGTGGCCAAGACACACACACACACCCCATCATCTACCAGCTCGTCCACCTGCGCTGGCTGCAGAGGGCCTCCCTGCTATCCGGAGGGCACCTCCTGGCCCACCACAGCAGGTCCTCCAAACTGCCCCGGCCTCTGCCAGCACTTTCTCCCCTTCCCCGTTCCAGACGCTTCTCTCGCTCTCCTGCAGCTCACTCAGCCCACCTCCTATGCTCACCTGTCACTTCTCTGGGAAGAAGGAGGCATCAGGTTGGAAGCCCCTCACCCTCCCCTCACACACCATAAACCACTCCTGCTGCCTCCCCTGCCATCTCAGAAGATAAACCTCCTTCCTCTGCCCAAGGCCACCCAGCCCCATGGCCCAGACCCTCGGGGAGCTCCCCTTAGCCCCTCTCCATTGAGCATCCCTTAAGTTTCCTCTCAGTCTATAAACACCTTCAAGTCTCTCCCACCCTAAGAAAAGGAGCCTCTGCCTACCCTCTTCCCCTGGAGCTAGCACCAGTCTCCTCTCCACCCTCCAGCCCAGACAAGCTTCCCCAGGAGTATCTGCCTCACAGATGACTTCCTCGCCTGCACAGTCTCTGTCGCCTGCAGCCGGACTTCCTGCCCTGCTCTCACACTGTTCTCCCCCAGGGTCCTTAGTGCAGGACACTCTTTCCTGCTGCAGGACACTCTTTCCCATCATCCCTTGTCCTGGCTGCATTTGCAACCACCTCTCCTGGTTTCTTCCTTCTTCTCAGGCGGTTCCCCCTCTCCTCCTCAGTCTCTTTTTTGCAGGCCCCTCTTCCCCTGCTAGTGTGGGGCAACAAGCCGGTAGTCACCAGGCTTTCATCCGAGGCCCTCTGCTCTTTCCCCCACCCTTACTGTCCTGGAGAAATCGCAATTATTTGTATGTCAGGGGAGATTCTTGCTTGTAAGGAATGGAACCTCCCTGAAGTCAGCTGAAACGGAAAAGAATTTTAAGGAAATAAAGGATCTCAAAATTCCAAGGGCAGATGGTCAGTCTCAGGATCAGACTAGATCCAGGACTGAGAGCACTACAAGGAGATCAGAAATCCCTTTCTCTTGGTGTCTTTCTGTTTTTTGTCTTTTTTAAACTTCTGTCTAATTTTTTTCTCTTTATTTCCTAGTCCACGGGACAAAATATCCCTTATACAAACAGCCCCAAATTTACATCCCAGTCCTGGAGGACAGTCAGGTTCAGGTAGCATCTGTGTCCCAATTTCAAATTCCTGGGGAAGGACCCTGGTTGGTCCAGCATCAAACACATTCACCTCTCTTCCCCCAGTCAACCGTGGCCAGAAGCTAAGGTTCTGAAGAAGATGATATTTCCGTGAGGATGGGTCAGGTTGACAGTCTCAATTTCAAAGAAAAGAGGGCCCAAACAGGTAGAGCACTGTCATAGGTAGTGAGTGGAAGAGCTGGGGTAAGAAACGGATCTGTCCAAATTCAACACCAGTGCTGTTCTCTCCATGATCTTTCTCACAGATACTATCTGTTTGTTTGTTAATTTATTCATTTGTCAATCATTCATTATACTAGCTGAAGACCAGGTTCTGAAGTTTCAGCTACAAACAATACAAACAAGGCCCCTTTCCTCAGGAAATTCGTATTATCAGGGGAGATACTGACAGATCATTATTATATCATGTTAGCTTCTGCATGAACACTGTCAGTATCAGGGAACTTCCTGCTTCATAGGAAGTCAACTCCAGTTAGGACAATAGACTCCCAAAGTCTGGAGAAGAGTTTACAGACAAGCAGGTCCAACGCCCCACGTTCTTCAAGTAAGAGTTCAGTTCTCTCTTCATGTCCAAGAAATCCAGAAATATCAGTGACTGACTAGTAGAACATTCCACATGGAAGAAAGCCAGGTTTCTTCTGTCTTCTGTGTGCCATGCTTGGTATCCATTTCCAAGGATACCTCGTGGTTCAAAGCACCTACTGGTAGAAACTTCTATGCCCACCTTCTGTCCAAAGGAAAAAGATATAAAGGGGAAAGGGCACACCTGATCTTTCAAGGACATCTCACATACGTTCTCAGCGTCGCTTCGATTGAGCGGAATGTGGTAACATCTAGCTTCCAGGGAGGTTGGGAATGCAGTCTTTAGTCATCCTTGTTCAACAACAAATCGAGAGTGGCAGGGGTATTACAGACCAGCAGTCTTTCCCGGCAGTCTTTCTGCCTCCCAGTCATCTCCACTATTGGTCCTGATTCTGTCTGGAGTGACTTAGAGCAAAGTCGTGCCCTTTTTCACCCAACAGTGATGATAAGCTGGAGCCAAGAGCCAATTGTTAAATTTGGAAGCATTTTGCAAGTCAATTGGTAAATATCACCACTATTCAAAATTAAATTGCATAAATTTACAACTAAATAAGCTAGTATATAGGAAAACAGAGGCAATAAATACATATTCAAAATGCATTACTCCCTAATTCTTTTACTACATTTTATTACTCTCTGTGCTCTTGAGATGACTTGGGTCTTCCATTTCTGTCAATACTCTATCATGGTATCCTACCTGCTGCACATCTCTTCCTGACTCTGGGTTCAGGGACATCACATTAGCAGCTAGAACACAGTGAGAGGATTTACACCACAGAAATTGGCAGACACTACAAATTCAGGTTTGAGTTATTGTCTCGTCAATTGTCTAGACCAATGTCTTTTAACCTTTTTTATCTCATAGCACACTTGAACCTATAGTTAAACTTTCACAGCACACTTAAATTATGTTGATCCAAAAAAGAGTAAAAGAAAAAAAAAAGGATATACTTAAACTGTGCCTTGAGTTTCTTTAGAAAATAATTCAATTAATGATCTTTAAAAAGTTTTGCACCATGCCTGATTCTCTCATGGTACACCAGTGTGCCACAGCACACCGGTTGAAAATCACCGGTCTAGATCAAGAAGCAGGAAATTACAGACAAGATGCTGTTTTTATATTTTAAACTAAGAATGAGTTTTACATTTTTTCAATACTGTAAAATTGTAATAAAGGAGAATATGCAACAGAGACCACAGGAGGCTCTCAAAGTCTAAAAGCTTTATTCTTTCACCATTTAAAGAAAGAGTTTGCTGACCTCCTAACTAGACATTAGAAGACACAGAGACAATGTTAATAACTCATGTTATTAACATGTCAGGTCTGTGCCTGTTATATCGTAACTCACACCAAATTTCAAGCACTTGAACACTACTGTGTAAAGCAGCAAAAAAGTCAATCACGTCATTGAAAAACAGGTGAAGGCTCGGCGCCTATAGCTCAACCGGCTAAGGCGCCAGCCACGTACACCTAAGGTGGCGGGTTCGAATCCCCAGCCCGGACCCGCCAAACAACAATGATGGCTGCAACCAAAAAATAGCTGGGCGTTATGGCGGGTGCCTGTGGTCCCAGCTACTTGGGAGGCGGAGGCAAGAGACTCGCTTGAGCCCAGGAGTTGGAGGTTGCTGTGAGCTGTAATGCCACAGCACTCTACCCAGGGGGACAGCTTTTGGCTCTGTCTCAAAAAAAAAAAAAAAAAAAAGAAAAACAGGTGAAACTCCTTACTGAAGCTGAAAGAGGTTTAAATTGAATACTTTGAGGTCTGGGAAACAGTTTTACAATAGTTCATATAGATGTTATAACAATAATTTA
>CAUYTI010119446.1:0-19984 GCA_963575145.1 Galago senegalensis
GCCTCCCAAGTAGCTGGGACCACAGGCGCCCGCCACAATGCCCGGCTATTTTTTGGTTGCAGCCGTCATTGTTGTTTGGCGGGTCCGGGCTGGGGATTCGAACCTGCCACCTTAGGTGTACGTGGCTGGCGCCTTAGCCGGTTGAGCTATAGGTGCCGAGCCCCTTACTGTGGTTGTATTGCATCCTCTTAGAAGGGTCTTTCTCCTAAAAGTTTATATTAACTTCTACAAATTAATAATCATAGTGATGTCTATTTAAAATTTTTATTTGCAGGTAAGCTTTTGGGTTGTTAGAGAGATTCTTCATGCTCAAACATTAAAAATCAGAGCAGAAGTTTTGAGCCACTATATTAAAACTGCTAAGGTAAGAAACACTTGTGTTTTCATTTTTGAGTTCAGCCATTCCTTCTGTGTAAGTGAATATTTGCCTGTGTTACTTTATTTTGTGTGTGTGTGTGTTACTTTATTTACTATTTATTAGTACTGGAAAAATAAGGCTTATTGATTAGGTAAGTTAATTTTTAAAACTGGATGCCTGTTTTCTTTACCTTTTTCTATATCCTTCCTGTTTTCCTTCCTTTTCTTTTATATCCTTCCTCCCTCTCTCTGAGTAGCTGAATTATATGTAAAGTATGATGTCTAAGCCTAGTGTGGTGGCTCATGCCTGTAATCCTAGCACTCTGGCAGGCCAAGGTGGGTGGATTTTGCCTAAGCTCACAGGTTTGAGACCAGCCTGAGCAAGAGCAAGACCCCCGTCTCTGACAGTAGCTGGGCATTGTGGTGAGCACCTGTAGTCCCAGGTACTCATGAGGCTGAGGTAAGAGAACTACTTGAGCCCAAGTTTAAGGTTGCTGTGAGCTATAACACCATAGCACTCTACTGAAGGTGACTAAATGAGACTGTGTCTCCCCAAAATAAAAAAAAAGTATGATGTCTATACAATAGTGGACTATTCTGTATTTGATGGAAGAAAGCCATCTAGGATTAAGTGAAAGTGTGTCAAGCAGAGGCTGTCCTATTAGACAGGTGAAGGTATCTCAGGTAATCTCAGAGCTGCCCTCAGAAAGCATGGATGGGTAGCCTGTAGTTAACCTGTAGATAACTTTCCTAGATTCTGACAAAGGAGCACCTTAGAGAAAGCCTGACTATTCAATTTGCCAATGTAGATCTTGTGTACAGATGCAGATATCCTCCACAAAAGGCAACTCTGCAGGGCTATTTTTATCTGCAGCCCCTCTGAATAGCCGTCTCAAACTATGTCAAAGAAGTATATTTTGGGGTGAAATATTTTGGGTTTCCTTCAATAATAAGTTCACTAAGAAGTATGGTTAATTATAGCCACATTCATTCTTCAGTTACCCCCACCCCCGGAGACAGAGTCTCATTTTGTCGCCCTGGGTAAGGTGCTATGGCATCCTAGCTCACAGCAACCTCAAACTCCAGGGCGTAAGCAATACTTTTGCTTCAGCCTCCCAAGTACCTGGGATTACTGGTGCCCGCCACAATACATGGCTATCTTTAGAGATGAAGTCTTTTCTGGCTCAGGCTGTTCTCGAACCTGTGAGCTCAGGCAGTCCACCCACTGTAACTTCCCAGAATGCTGGAATTACAGATGTGAGCCATGGCGCCCAGCCCCCATTCTTCATTACTGTAATGAATACATGGGGTGTAACCTAATCTTACCTATGAATGAAAAAAGGTAGACTAAAATGAGGATACCATGTTTATATTTATCATGTCATAACTTTTCAATATTTTCCTTGAACACACAGGAACAATTCTAACATTCTGTGGCACTAGGTGGCAGAGCTAGCCTTCTATAAATTTTATATTTTGCAGAAGTGTCATAAAAAATTTAAGAACATTTTTAGTGATATGTTAATAAATATTGTTTCTTAGCTAATAGAAATTAATGAATCTTCTCTATAGATTCTGAATTTCTGTTATTGTTTCTGGTTTTGTTAGATTTTTAACTTACTTGTATGTTTCACTCAAAATCATCAAATTTTACCCATCAAACCTACCATTTGTCCTTCTCACTAAGTCCTTCTCACTAAGCAATCATTTAATCAGTTCAGACTCTTCTTTTTGGCAGCACTGGCTTTCATTCTAACCCCTTAAATTTATAATTATTTTTATAATTATAAATTGCAATTATAAATATAAGTAATATAAAAATATAAACAATATAATTATTATAATTACTGTCTCTTTAATCCCTCTATTTTATATTCGGTTTGTTATCAAACTGGCATGCCTGAGTGTTCCATGAGTAAAGTGTATCAGTCAGTGTTCTCCAGAGAGACAGAACCATAGCGTTCTGTAAAAATGTATATAAACAGATTTAAATAGAAAATGGTGTGTGAATAGATAGAAATTGTCTCACTTGGTTGTAGGGGCCAGCAAGTCTGAAATTTGTAGGGCAGACCAATATATTGGAAACCCAGACAGGAATTTAGTGGGTAGTCTTGAAGCAGAATTTCTACTTTTCTTTTTCAGTTTTCACTATTAAGGCCTTTCAACTGATTGAGTGAGGGCCACTGGTATTACCAAGTGTTTTCTGTTAGACTTAAAGTCAACTGGTGGTAGATGTCAAGCACATCTACAAAATATCTTCATATGTAGTAAAGTATTTAAGTAAATAACTGGTACTGTCATCCAGCCAAATTGGCACATAAAATTATCATCACATAGCTATAAAAATATTTATGAAAATACGTAATGTATCAAAGGCATGATAAAGTGACTACTCAGGTACTCACTGCCCACTCATATTGCTTCTTTGTATACAGTCCCCTTCCCTCCTACTACAAAGGGAACCATGGGCCTGAATTTTTATGCTTATTTTTCTTTTTATAGTTTTACTCTATATATGTGTTTCTGAATAATATGTTTTTATAAATGTATGCTTTGGAATTTGGCTTAAATTGAATTCTGTATTTACTTTTATAGCTTTTTTTTTCCTCAGCAGTGTTACCTAATTTGAGAGTTTTGAGAGTACATCTGTTGTAGTGTATACTGTTGTTGCCTATACCACAAATCATTGAATACACTGTAATTTGGATCACTTCCAAATTTTTGCTACTATAAACATTGCTGCTATAACCATTCTTGTATGAATCTCTTGGTGTTTGTGTGAGGGTTGAAGCTCTAAAAATACTGAGTTCATACTAGCAGTTAAATTCCTGCTCATTTCTCTTTGTTTTCCAAACTGGTGATACTAATACACGCCATCACTAGCAGTACTTGAAGGTGCCTATCGTTCCACAGCCTTGTCACCACTTGATACTATCAGAATTTTTCATTGTGGCCAACTCTGTTCGGTGTGAAATACATCTCATTTTAGTTTGAATTGCCTTTCATTGAATCTAATAGGAATGAACATTTTTCTATGTTGTCCACTTAGGTTTTCTCCCCTCAAAGTTCTGATCAAGATCTTTCAGCAATTTCCTATTTTTAGTATTGGTCTTTTATTGATTTTTATTGGATTTATTTATAGAACTCTAGATTCTAGCCAGTTCTTATATGTTTTGTATAATCTTCCTATTGATAATTGCTTTTTTCCTATTATCTTTTGATACAGATATTCTTAATTTTAGTAGGCAAATTTATTCACCTTTAATTTTGCCTTAGTCTGTTTGGGCTACTATAACAAAAACACCATATACTGGATTGCTTATATCTGTAAACAAGAAGCATTTATTTCTCTTGGTTCTGGAGAACTATGAAGATCAGGTATAAAATCAAGGCGCCAGCAGAGTCAATGCCTTTTGAGGGCCCATTCCTCATAGATGACACCTTCTTACTGTGCCCTTGCAGGGTACAAGGAGCAAGGCAGCTCTCTGCAGCCTCTTTTATAAAGACACTAATCTGAATCATGAGGACAGAGTTAAAGATCCCCATCTCCGGTTCGGCGCCTGTAGCTCAACCGGCTAAGGCACCAGCCATGTACACCTAAGGTGGCAGGTTCGAATCCCTAGCCTGGACCCGCCAAACAACAATGACGGCTGCAACCAAAAGCTGGCCGGGCGTTGTGGCGGGCGCCTGTGGTCCCAGCTACTTGGGAGGTGGAGGCAAGAGACTCGCTTGAGCCCAGGAGTGGGAGGTTGCTATGAGCTGTAATGCCACGGCCCTCTACCCAGGGGGACAGCTTGAGGCTCTGTCTCAAAAAAAAAAAAAAAAGAAGACCCCATCTCCCACCATTCTCACATTGAGGATTAGGTCTCAACATAAGAATTTGAGGGGCATGCAACAATCAGACTGTACCAATTAGTTAATATTTATTGTCTAATTTAATAATATCTCATTTGAGGAATCTTACCATACCCTTATATTATTCTTTAAACATTTTATAGCTTTGATTTTTGGTACTTGGGTATTAATCCACCTGGAATAAAATTTTATATATAATATATGAATTCCATTTCCTATTTTTCCATATAAATAATTATTCTGGTACTGTTTTTTAAAATATCTTTCATTTTTAAAGTTTCCTTTATCTTACTTTCTCTGGAAGCATTTTATGTCACCTTTGTAATCAAGAAATTAGGGGTTTTTTTTTCATTTTTTTTTTTTTTTTTAGAGACAGAGTCTTGGTATCACCCTCGATAGAGTGCTATGGTAGGACAGCTCACAGCAACCTCCAACTCCTGGGCTTAGGCAATTCTCTTGCCTCAGTCTCCCGAGTAGCTGGGACTACAGGTGCCTGCCACAATGCCTGGCTGTTGTTTGTTGCAGTTTGGCCGGGGCCGGGTTCAAACCTGCCACTCTTGGCCTGTGTGGCCTGCACCCTACTCAGTGAGCCACAGGCACTGCTAAACTGATAGATTTTTTTTTTCCTTAGCCACAGATACAATTCCGTACTATCAAGCTTCCTTGGTGCTATTAAGCTATTCATTTAATTTTGCTTTTAAGATCTTTTTTAGTTTTTGGTATTCTGTACTTTTCTATATCTTTTTTTTAAGTTTATATTTCTTTATTATTTATTCTTCTTGGGATTCCTTGAGCTTCTTTTTTCTAGGAATTAGTGTCTTTCTGTAATTCAGTAAAATTCTTTGCTGTTCTCTCTCAAATATTACTTCTACTCCATTATTTTTGTCATATCCTTCTGCCAACTCTGACTAGATAAATACTGGTATTTATTCCCAGAGAGTACAGATAATACCAAAGTAGAGATCACAGTTCTGTTGTGGGCCTAAAACAACTTACTGTACCATAGTAGATAGTCAAAAGACAGATTTCTGGGTAGGCGTGGTGGCTCACGCCTATTATCTTAGCACTTCAGGAAGGAGGCTGAGGTGGGAGGATCACTTGAGATCAGGAGTTTGAGACCAGCTTGGGCAACATAGTGAGACCCTGTCTCTACAAAGAAAGAGAAAAAATGTACACCCTCCGTCCCAGATACTTAGGAGACTGAGGTGAGACGATCCTTTGAGCCCAGAATTTGAGGTAGTAGTAAGCTATAAAGATGCCACTGTACCTCAATCTGGGCAATATAGTGAAACTCTTCTTACAAAAAATTAAAAATGAAAATAAAGACATACCTCAACAATGAGCCTAATAAATACCGAAACACTACAGTTACCTAGATTGTACTTATTCATCTATATTTTTCTTGTGTTCATGTTGTTTATTTTTCATGCTTCTCCCCCATTTTCTTAAATCTTCAGAAATTGTACGAGCTGAATAACCTTCATGCACTTATGGCAGTGGTTTCTGGCTTACAGAGTGCCCCAATTTTCAGGTTGACTAAAACATGGGCGGTGAGTAAATCTTTCTTAATGAAAGGTTCAACTTCCTGTGGGAAGTAATGATGTATTAGTTTTTTTTGTAGTTCTTAGCAAGGTTGATATTATGATAATAGATAAGGACTTTTAAATTCCTTTGTGTTTTGTTCTTTGAAAGTTATGTTTTCTCTCCTCCAGCATTCCATCAGGTTTATAAGGTAATTTGGGGGTAAATTAATTACAGCTGGTACTTGGCTTCTGCTCATTAGGGAATCATTTTTATAGAAGCACTTTAAATATCTTTGACAACACAGTTTTTCATTTTCAACTGATGGGAAAGTATGAATGCAAAAAAATTACATTTAATCTTGTAAAGATGATGTTTTTGGATAGTTGAGGAGGATCTAAAGTTTAAGCTTCAGAAAACAACATTTTTTTCCTTAGTAGTAATAGAAAGTCTGATGGTTAATAAGAAATTTTGATATTATTATATTAATTATATTTGATTCTATTACTTTTACAATGTCAGGTTTTGAATTTTGACCTATATAAGTCTATGTATTTTCATATTTGACATGATTCTGCACTCAGTATTTCAAGATTTTAAATTAATATTTTATTAAAGTAAAATTTTATATTTAATTACATTTATTTATATCCAGTATTGTTCTTTAATGTTAAAGAACAATGATTTTGTTTAGAGTCTATTACATTTTGTACAGAGAATTAATGTGTTTTTAAGGTCCTATGTTAAAAATATGACTGTCTTTTTTAAACTTATTTTCAGTACTAAAGTATAACTTTGTTTTTAATTAACCAAGTGCAGCTTTTGCTTTTCATAATATCTGAAGAGACAGATGTTTCTCATGAAAGCCAGCATAGATATATTGGAAAAACATTAATGTGGAAATGCTTATTATCCTTCTTACGTTATATTTGTATTACAGAGTGAAGAACCTTCCCCTGAGTGAAGGATTTTCTTACTTTAAAAATAATTTTTAATAGGGCAGTGCCTGTGGCTCAAAGGAGAGGGCACTGGCCCCATATACCAGAGGTGGTGGGTTCAAACCCAGCCCCAGCCAAAAAATTCCAGAAAAAAAAAAAATAATAATAATTTTTAATAATGATGGTCTTTTTCTCTTAAAATTTGAATTTCATGGAAGAATGGAAATGATAATACAGTTACAAATTCCTTCTTTAAAGTCTTAGAAAAGAGCTGTAGTCTGATTTATGTGGTGGGTAAGAGATGAGATACATTTCCCTCAAGTTAATTTTTGTTTTCCTGGAAGTTATCTTCATTGTCTCGCTCATATATTTGCATGGAAAAGAATAATTTTTATTTGGTAACACTTGCATTATTTATCTGAGTAAAACTTTTGGTGTCTGTATTAAATTTTAAAATATTCTATCCTGTGTCAGACTCTAATTGTCTGTTAACACCGTTGTGTACAATTTCAACAAAGTCCCAGTCTAATATATCTAACATTCTACTGAGGAACGAGATTGGAAATAAATAAATGACATATTATAAATAGTGGTAAGTGCTCTGAAGAAAAATGTGTTAGGAAGGAGAGTGGGGTAGTACTGTTTCATACAATGTGTTAAGAGATAAGTAATAGTTGGGTAGCGACCTGGAGGAACTAAGGGAACCATTTATGTGGTTATCAAAGAGAAAGGACTTCCAAGTAGAGATAATACCAAGTACAGAGGCCCAGATATGTTCAGAGAATAGCAGGGTTGAGTGTTGACAGAGTGGAATAAGCTAGGAAGGTAGTGGGGTGGTAGGAAACAAGTTCAAAGAGATGGCATTGAATCTGATAATCAAGATGCTATTTACTCATACTCAGGTATAGAGAAGGAGCATGCGGAATGGGGTTCTATTTGAAACATAATGTGTTTGAATAGGCTGACAAGATCTTTGTGAGTTGCAAGGTCAAAGTTAGATATGTAAGTTTACAGGAGTGGTTGGGGCTAGAGCAATATTTTTGTAATCACGAGCATAAATTATTTAAAGTAGATGGGTTCACTTAAAGAGTAAGCACAAATGAAAAGCCCTGGGACCTTCCAAGATCAGAAAAATGATCAACAAAGAAAATTATGGAGCAAAATTTTCCAGTTCAATTAAAGGAATTGTTTTGAGAAAGATTGGTCACCTTTGTCAGATGACACTAATAATTTGAATAAGGTACAAACTTTAGCAGTTAGAGAGTATCAGTGACCTTGGCAAGAAAGATTTCAGTGTAATAGTTGTGAAAAACTGGACTTCACAGAATGATTGCAAAGAAGTGGGTATAGTGAATTTGCCCTAATGGGTTGCAGTGGGTTGCTGCAGAGCAATCTCATAATGGCTGGAAGGGAAGATGAGACCAAAGATTTGTGGTATTTTGTTGTATATGGAGATGGCATTCATGACATTATGTTTTAAGCTAGTGGCAGTGATCTTGTAGAAAAATGGTAAGAGAATGAGGGGTTTCACTGGTGATGTGTTTTATTACATGAAACAGAAGGGCCATGGGCTAGGACTCTAATATAGCCCTACGGTTTATCCTTTTTTTTTTTTTGGAGACAGAGTATTGTTCTGTTGCCTGGGCTACAGTGCCATGGCTTCAGCCTAGTTCACAGCCTCAAACTTCTGTGCTCAAACAATCCTACTGCCTCAGCCCTCGACTAGCTAGTGCTATAAGTGCATGCCACCCTGCCTAGCTAATTTTGCTTTTTTTTTTTTTAGTAGAGATGGGGTCTTACTTTGTTCAGGCTGGAATCGAACTGACCTTAAGTGATCTTCCCCCTTGGCCTCCCAAAGTTCTGTTTACAGATGTGAGCCATGTCTGATCTTAGTTTATCCATTTTAACAGAAAGAAAGGGAACACATTTGATTACAGATTCCCATAAATGGGTAAATTTGGTGGTGGAATTTGTAGTTCTTCTGATTGCTTTGAGAGTGATAAGGGAGAGATATTCGAGGTCTGAAGAAAGAGGAAAGGATATGAAAGTCATTGGGAGAGTGTGAGAGTGCATTAACTTGGAGCACGTAATAGATTTGATAGGTCTTGTATAGGATCCACTTAAGAATTTTGATCATGAATGTAAAGTAAAACCAGTCAGCAGAGTTACACATTGAGGTGTTCAGTTTGCAGTAGTACAAAGAGCGGTCTACCCAGAGTTGGGGTTTTCCTATGCCTGTTTATTCCAGAGGAGTCAGGGCTAGCACAAGAGATGAAGGAGGGCAAACATAAGAACTGTTTTATAGGTAGATGAGAAAACTAAGTGAAAGGAAGGAGATGAAGAATAGCAAAAAGGTAATATGGTCACTGAGTTAGAAGTCCCAGTGGAGTCAAATGATTACTGGATTCATAATGAGAAAGGGGGGAGAAGCTTAGAGTAGCAGAGAGGTAAGATCATTGGAGGAAGAGAAGTGAGGAAACTGAGAAACCAAGGTGTTGGCAGTATTATCTCCATGAAGATGGGAATCATCAAGATACATGATAAGGGTAATATTGGTTCATGGGCTTTTTCTCCAACTACTAAAGTCTTCAAGATACAGGGAAACAGTGACTTATAGATCTATAAATTACAGCACAAGTTTTGTCTAATATTGTAGCTATTAGCCACATGTGGCTATTAAATTTAAGTCATAGAAATTTTTTAAAATGAAAAATTCAGTCCTTTGGCCATATTAGCCACATTGCAAGTGCTCAGTAGTCGCATGTGGTGAGTGGCTGTCATACTGGACAGCATAGACAGAAGGTTTCACCATCACACAAAATTCAGCTTTGGTCTAGTGCTTTGAATTTAACAGAAGCTGGAGGATTTTAGTGAGAAAGGTGGGATAATGAGTTAGACAGTATTGAGAAGCGCAAGGGCCAAGGATTATAACAAATCTGCCTCCTATGTTACCAGTTTTATAAGGAAAGAAAGAGAATGCTAAGAGAAAAAGTTAAGGATAGTGGTTTTATGGAAGATGGACTGCAAGTTAAAGAGCATACAATTGGAAAGGCTTGGGGATGATTTTTTTTTAACTAATAAAGGGATTGCACCAGAAAGACTATATAACATCCTGTGTAGGAGATATATTAGCAGCATTCCCTTCAACATCAAAGGAAAGGACGCCCATTTTCATGGTTCTATTAAATGTAGACTCACTGTGTTGAATAGAAACAGTGAAATGCTTATAGCAGTATTATTCACAGTACCCAAACATCTATACAAGCAATAAAACATTATTCTCCCTTAAAAAGGAATGAAATTTTGATACATGCTATTCCAGAATGAACCTTGCAGACATCATAGTGAAGTAAGCCAGGCACAAAGTGGCAAATACTGTGACTCCATTTATATGATGAGCCTAGAGTAGTCAGATTCTTAGAGACAGCAAGTAAACTGGTGATTGCCAGAGATCGGGGGAAATGAGAATGGGGAGTTGTTGTTTAATGGTTTTAGAGTTTCAGTTTGATTTGAGAAGACAAAGTTCTGGAAACAATGGTTGCACAACGGTGCAAATGTAATTAATGTCATTAAACTATACACTTAAATATTGTTGAAATGGTCAATTTTATGTTATACATAGGTATTCTACCACAATTTTTAAAATAGAGTTTAGATAGGTGGCTGAATATATGAATAATTTATAAAACCAGTTATATTTGAAGCAATTAAAAATATCATTCAAAAAGACACCATTTACAGTATTGACAGAAGAAACAAAATAGCAAACAATAGATGGGGTAAAATCTGTAATACTCCTATACTGAAAATTATAAAATTTTATAGAAAGTCATTAAAAACTAAATAGCTGGAACAACAGCCCATGTTCATAGATAAGAAAATTTAAAGAATTTAGTTCTCCCCAAATGTATATAGATTATATGCAGCTTGCGTCAGAATCTCAATCTGAGCAGATAACACAATCTGCTATATATATAGAAAACCCTAAGACTGTTGAAAAACTGTTAGAACTAATAAAGGAATTCAGTATAATGTTCTAAGATACAAAATAAACATATAAAAATTGTTCTGTTTTTATGTGCTAACAGCAAACTATTTGAAAAAGAAATTAAGGAAACAGTCACATTTCTAATAGCCCCAACAAGGTACTTAGGAATAAATTTAACCAAGGAGGTAAAAGATCTGGATACTGAAAACTATAAAACATTGATGAAAGAAATTGAAGAAGACACAAATAATGGAAAGATATCCTGTGTTCATAGATTGGAAGAATTCATATTGTTAAAACGTCCATATTGCCCAAAGCAGTTCACAGATTCAAAGAAATCCTATCAAAATTCCAATGACATTTTTCACAGAAATAGAAAAAAAATTCTAAAATTTATATGGGACCACAATAGACTCAGAATAGCCAAAGCAAGAACAAAGCTAGAGGCAGCCACACTTATCTGATTTTAAAATGTACCACAAAGTTATAGTAATCAAAGCAGTAAGATAATAGCATAAAACAAACAATGGAATAGCATAAACAGACCAATGAAACAAAATAAAGAGCCCAGAAATAAATATATGCACTTATAGCCAGTTGATCTTCAAAAGTGCCAAGAACCTGCAATACAGCACCTGTAGCTCAAGCAGCTAAGGCACCAGCCACATACACCAGAGCTGGCGGGTTTGAATCTTGCCCGGGCCTGTCAAACAATGCCAGGTATTGTGGTGGGTACCTGTAGTCCTAGCTACTCGGGAGAGTTGAGGCAAGAGAATCACTTAAGCCCAGCAGTTGGAGGTTGCTGTGAGCTGTGATGCTACGGCACTCTACCCAGGGCTATAGCTTGAGGCTCTGTCTCAAAAAAAAAAAAAAAAATAGAACCTGCAGTAGGGAAAGGATTGTCTCTTCAGTAAGTTGAATAAGTTGTACTGAAAAAAACTGACTATCTATGTACAAAAGAATGAAATTGGACCTTTATCTCACATTACATGCAAAAATGAAAAAGTAAATTAAATACAAGACCTGAAACTGTAAAAACTATTAGAAGGAAACATAGGGGACAAGGTACTTGCCATTGGTACTCTAGTAGTGATTGTTTTTTATAAGACCCTAAAAATACAGGGAGCAGAAACAAAAGTAGACAGTGAGACTGTCTCAAACTAAAAAGACTCTGCACAGCAAAAGAAATAATCAGTGGAGTAAAGAGACGATATATGATGAGGATGATGTTGGTAAGCTGTATATATATATATGTGTGTGTGTGTGTGTATATATATATACATATATATATATATTTTTTTTAGAGACAGAGTCTTTATCACCCTTGGTAGAGTGCTGTGACGTCACAGCTCACGGCAACCTCCAACTCCTGGGCTTAGGCGATTCTCTTGCCTCAGCCTTCTGAGTAGCTGGGACTATAGGCGCCCACCACAATGCCTGGCTATTTTTTGTTATAGTTTGGCAGGGGCCAGGTTCAAACCCACCACCCTCGGTATATGGGGCCAGCACCCTACCCACGGAGCCACAGTTACTCCAAGCTCTACATCTTTTAAGGGGTTAATATCCAAAATACAATCAAGCATTGCTTAATAACCAGGATACATTCTGAGAAATGCTCTGTTAGATGATTTTGTTATGCAAACATCACAGAGTGCACTTAACACAAACCTAGATTGGATAGCCTACTTCATATCTGCTAAATGGCATAGCCTGTTGTTTCTAGGTTACATACCTGTACAGTTTGTTACTATATCCAATACTCTAGGCGGTTGTAACACCATGGTAACTTTGCATATCTAAACATAGAAAAGGCATGTAAAAATACAGTATGATATTCTTACGGGAGCTCCTTTGTTTACGCAGTCTGTTGTTGACTGACATGTCATTATGCAGCATACAACTGTATGAGGAATGCAGAGCAAGACAAATAACCTGATTAAAAAAATGTCTGAATAGGCATTTCTCAAAAGAAGATACAAAAAATGGCCAACAGGTACATGAAAAGGTACTCAGCGTCACTAATCATGAGAGCAGTGCAAATCAAAACCACAATGAGGTATCCTCTCTCATCTTTTAGAATGGCTAAAAGACATTAACCAAAAAGACAAAAGATAACAAGTGTTGGCAATGATGTGGTTAGAAAAGAGAACACTTGTATAATGTTGGTAGGGATGTAAATTGTACAGCCATAATAGAGAACAGCATGGAGGTTTCCCCAAATTAAAAACAGAACTACCACACGATCCAGCAATCCCAGTACTGGGAGAATTGAAAGCACTGTGTCAAAGAGATACCTGCCCTCCCATGTTGACTGCGCCTTATCCACAATAGCCAAGATACAGAAGCAGGTGTCCAGTGTAGTGTATAGGTACATACAATAGAATACTACTCCTTAAAGAAGGAAATCCTAACATTTGCAACAACGTGGATAAACTTGGAGATCGGTATCCAAAGTGAGATGAGTCACACACAAAAAGACAGATACCGTATGATCTGGCCTGAATGTGAAATCTAAACAAGTGTAACTCAGAAGTAGAAGGGAGAAGGGTGGTTGCTGAGGGGCAGGGGAAGTGGGGAGTTGTTGGTCGGTGGGTACAATGTTTCAGTTGTGTAGCATGAATTCTGAAGATCTAATGTACAGCCTGGTGACTGTAGTTTTTTATAACATATTTTGTAGTTGAAATTTGCTAAAAGAGTAGCTCTTAAATGTTCTTACCTTAAACATACAGGAAAGTTAACAATGTGAGGTGATGGGCACACCTCACATTGGCTCAATAGCTTGATAATCATTTTAAATGTATATCAAAACATAACACTGTATAATTTTAAATTTGCCGGGTATACCCAAATAGTGCTGAGGATAAGGGATTGATTATAAAATTTATGTGGAAATGTAAATGTTTGGTAAGAGCCAGGTTGATTCTGAAGAAAATGGGGCTTGGAGACATGGGCACTTGCCCTAAAAGATATCTGGATATATTTTATTATTTTGGCAATACAGGATTCATGCAGATTTAGAGATACCTACCAAGGAAGAACCCAGAAATAGATCCTTCCTTTTACACTATAAAATTTAAAGGAATGTGATACATGACAGTAATGGCATTATAATTTGGTGAAGAAATGAGGGACTGTTTATTAATTGGAACTGGAAAATTGTTTACTAGCTTGGGGAAACATTAAATCAGCCCCTTACACCGTTTATAAAAATCATTGTCAGATGAGTAAAGACTTAATTCAAAAGGGAAAGCTTAAAGTTTTTAGAAGGAAATAGGTAAATATCTGTCTAGTTTGGCATGCATAGATTTCTGGCTTAGGATAGGTAGGGATTTTTTAGATAAGATTCAGAAAACTTCAATGAAAGAAAAGATGAGTGAGTTTTGCCATGTTAAAGTAATAATTGCTGTTTATTAAAAGATATCCTAAAACTAAAAAACTGAGAAAATAAAAAGATATCCTAAAACTGATACAAGGAAGAAGATGATATGTGTAACAGTTGTAACTTACCAAGAATTTGTGTTCAGAATACACAAGGAACTTTTATAAATAGAGAAATGAACCCTGTAAAGGTATTTCATAGAAGCAGTGAAAATGAGTAAGCTAATAGCTAACCACAGCTTCACAGATGAAACCTTCATGCCAAAATGTTAGGCAAGCAAAGCAGTTGCCAAAGACTGTATACACAATGTGATACTCTTTATTTAAAATGAAGTAAAATTGGGCGGTGCCTGTGCTCAGTGGGTAGAGCGCTGGCCCCATGTACTGAGGGTGGCGGGTTTGAACCCGGCCCCAGGGAAACTGCAACAAAAAAATAGCCAGGTATTGTGGCGGGCACCTGTAGTCCCAGCTACTCAGGAGGCTGAGGCAAGAGAATTGCCTAAGCCCAGGAGTTGGAGGTTGCTGTGAGCTATGTGATGCCACAGCACTCTACCAAGGGTGACAAAGTAAGACTCTGTCTCTACCAAAAAAAAAAAAAGAAGAAGAAGAAGTAAAATTCAAGCGAATGATAACCAGAAAATTCAAGGTAGTAGTTACCTCATTAGTGATAGTCAGGGCAGTTCGATATGGAAGGAGCACATAGGTGGATATGTGTTATCCACGTGTAATTCTTAGACAGGTGGTGCATGTGTACTTGTTGCAAAATCATATAACAAAGGACTAATCAGTGTAACAAAATCATATAACAAAGGACTAATCATTGTAACAAAGTCATATAACAAGGACTAATAACAATCAAATATATGAACAAAGGATTATAATTAACCTGTACCCGAGGTCCAAAATAAAGTGTTTGTTTATTGTGAATGCATACATTTATATACATGATTATGGGGGTACACCTCAAAGTGATGAGGGGCAGTCGGGGAGCTTACATTTCCTGGTGACTGACATGGGCAGGCATTCATCTGGATTTTCTCCAAAACAGATTGTGGTGGTAAGGTGGGGTCAGAGAGCTGGCCAGGAATATTTGGAATTCTGTGGGTCTTCTCTTTCATGAATACCAGTTAAAGTGTGAAGAGCTTTGCCCCCCAGTTGTCATGCTGTCAAACAGAAGAAGAGTGAGGGTGCCAATAGCATGTGGAATTAGAACGTTGTCCTTTTGGAGGGCAGACATAATGAAGTGATATTATAGGGATAACATGAACATCAGAAAAACATTTGAAAAGGAAGAAAAGAAGGTCAAGGGCTCCTTCACATTGTATTTTAAAGAGGGAAAGATACTGTTCAGACGTTTTTCTAATAGAGATTATCTGAAGATAACCTACAGCTTTGAGCCTATGAAAAATAGGTCCAAGTGTTACTATTTATGATACTAGAAAGAATAGTGTATTAGTCGTCAAAATGCTCTTTTATCTCCAAAACCAGACAATGAGGCCCTGAAAAACAGGGACGTACATCTTTGTGAGTGAACGCTTGAGAGTATTAATATGTTCTGCTCCTTGCTAACCCCGTGATCGCCTTTAAATTTTAGTCTCTTTATCTTTACACTACTACTCAGACTTACCTGTTTAACTTTATAAGAGAAATAGGTGAAAATCGTACAGGTAGAATTGTTTTACATGCTGTCAGATAACACTAACATTTTAATATGAAGTAAAGGTGCATCTTTACTACATAGTAATAAAATAGTAATTTTTGTATGTTTAAAGAAAAAACTTGGCTGGGTACAATGGTTCACACTGTAATCCTAGCACTCTGGGAGGCCTAGGCTCAGGAATTTCAGATCCAGCCTAAGCAAGAATAAGACCCCATATCTACTACAAATAGAAAAATTAGCCTAGCAGTTGTGGCAGGCACCTATAGTCCCAGGTACTCAGGAGGCTGAGGCGGGAGGATCATTTGAACACAGGAGTTTGAGGTTGCTGTGAGCTAGGCTAATGCCATGGCACTCTAGCCTGGGGCAACAAAGCGGAGGCTCTTGAGGTCTCTGGAATGATTCAAAAAAATATTTCAGCGCCTTGAAACGCATACCATTGTGTGTTGCTGACCTTGCCTTTTCTAGCTTTAAAGGTGATACCTTGATTATCTCCATTGATCTCAAAGGGCACCCACTACAAATTTACTTTTCCAGACTCTTGTAACAATGTCTTTTATAATAGTTAAGCTGTCTGTGACGTAGCACTGATCAAGGAAAGGAAAATGTCTTGTCAAAATCCAAAAACTTAATTAGTATTAGTAGCCATGACTAGATTTGTCAAGAAAACATGTTACTTAAATTATAAAATTCAGTATTTGTTTATTAATGGGTTATACAAGAATGTTTGTCTTTGAGGAGGCAGGGGACAGACAATTAAAATATTTGGACATTTTAGCTGAATAGGAATACATAATTATTTTAAGTTAGGAAAAAATAAAAGTTGCTTATTCATTTAAGGTGGTAAAGAGAAATAAGGTATTACAATTTATTAGTTAATAATTTTGTGTACATACTAAATACCATTTTACAAATAATAAGCTTGGGTTATTAATGTTAATAGGTATATCTGATTTTGTTTTACTTATATACAACCAAAATACAGTTAAAGAAGAAAACTTAGAAATTAAAATCCACATTCATAGGCCACACAACTTCAGGTCTTTGATTAACAAAACGGGATTTGTAAATAACTTAGACTTTTCTGTTTGTTTTTTAGTTACTAAGTCGAAAAGACAAAACTACCTTTGAAAAATTAGAGTATGTAATGAGTAAAGAAGATAACTACAAAAGACTCAGAGACTATATAAGTAGCTTAAAGATGACACCTTGCATTCCCTATTTAGGTGAGTTTCGTCACTGTGTATTTATTGTTCCTAGTTGTTGCTCTTCATTAATCAGTAATTTATATGAAATTCAAGGTATTTTTAAAGTGTATGTATCCTTTAAATTATTGCAAGAGTGCTAAACTGAAAAAAATTGACTAAAGGAAGTTGTCTTATCACTTGGGATGTATTTTCATATAAAGGTAGCCATTTGCCCTCAAGGTTTTTCATGGACTGTTAGGTTTTCATAGAGATAGACCATCTAGTAAAACAACATTTTAGCTTTTTAGTAATGCTTTTAAAGAATGACACAGTAGTTTGTAATGAAGGTTAGCACATTAAAGAAATTGGTCAAAGTTCTTATATAATGTCAGCAGGTATTTTAGTGTAAATTCTGAAGAGTAGTCTGATTGCACACTGGTATTATTGATTACCTAGGTGAAAGGAGTTGATTAGCTGTCGAAATTTAGCTTGGTGCTGACACAGTTCTGTATTTTACATATCATTTGACCAAGAATTCATCTCTTTCCTGTATGTCTTATAGTGTTTATAAATCCAAGTATTTAACCAATAACATTTTAAGATTATTTTCAGCAAAATATGAATAATGCTTTGTTACGTGTTTGAATGAAAAGAAGTCCCAAATAAACTGTCATTTTTTATGTAAATTAAATATACAGAAACTGCAGTAAATGAGATATAACTAGCATACATTAAATAAATTGATTTGATCTTTAGTGAAGAGTGATCAGGTGATAAACATTTCTAATATCCCTTTTTCCAAACACATATCCCCAGTCTATACTCTTTTATGTAACTGCTCAACCCAAATTTAAAGATAGCTGTTTCTGAGAGTAATTGGAAAGTCTGCTGTTCCTTTAGGAGACTTCACAATGTCACCTTCAGTGGTGTTTTTATAGTACCAGTGACTAGAAGACAAAGTAGGGACAAAGGTGGTTGAAACTGGCCCACTCAGTGAAACTGGCACACTCAGCTTATTGAGCATCGGCTTTACTGTCCCAGCAAAGAGTCAAACTTTTTAGAATATTGCAGGACATCTCAGGATTTTAGTGGCAAACTTAGGTTGAAGGCAGAGTACCCTTAAGCATAATTTAGTTAATGGCCTCTATATATCAGAATATTATGTCCTGTTTCTTTGCTAGGACAGAGAAGCACTCCCTCTTCACCCTGTAGAAATTTTCCCAGTAAAGGTTACCATGGACTCCTAATTGAAAACATTTAATAGGTATTCCTCAAGCCTTAATTTTGGGTTGGTTGATGCCAGTTATTTCTCTTCCTTGAAATTCTACACAGGTAGCTTGATTTTCCTTTCACATTTCTGGCTTTTGTTTTATTGGCTGATCTTTCTCTGCCCTTCTCTTAAATGTATTCTTGTAAAGATCTCGATCCACTTCTTTTCTTACTCTGTTCATTCTCTTGGATTGGTTGTTTAGGTTTGTTCTATTACCTGAATACTCCCACATCTATATTAGACCTCTGTATCTACCAGTCTACTTAATCCCTGAAGCCTCCTAACATTTTAGATATTAAAATACTGATGGATTGAATGAGAAATTTCTAGATAACTCCAGTTCACATCCAGAAGTAAATTCATTCTCTTTCCACCTTTCTCCAAACTTGATTCCCATCTTACATGCTAGCTTCCTCTGCCAGTGATCTCATCCTTACAGCATTATCTACACTACTTCATACTGCAAACTGGTGTTCTACCAAACTACTTCTCCTTTTTATCTACTTCTCCTTAGTAAAACGAGATGCATGTCAGAGGATTATACAAGAGTTTGAAGCAAGAGGTAAAAAGTGGCAAAGATCTTAAGATTTTAAAATAATCTAGGCAACATAGCAAGACCCTGTCTTAAAAAAAAAGGAAAAAAATTAGCTGGTTGTGGTGGCATGCACCTGTAGTCCTAGCTATTCAGAGGTCAAAACAAGAGGATTGGTTGAGCCCAGGAATTCAAGGTTACAGTGGACTATGGTTGCTCCACTGTGCTTTGACCTGGGCAACACAGTGAGACCCTTTCTTTAAAAAAAAAAAAAAAAAAAAAAAAGGAGAGCATGTATATTAGCATTTGCATTATTTGGTATACTGGTATTCCACATATAGTTCATTTCTATACTATTATGGTGAAGAAGCATATTGATTATGAGATGACTGTGGACCACATGGCATAAACATTTGGTAGACTTGGGAAAGGAAAATAAAACATTTGTCAGATAAATTATTATGACTCAGTTTAGTTTGTTTCCAGCATGAAAATCATCCTTTTCATGTCATGACAGTTTTGTTTTATAGCAGACCTTGAAACTAAGTATATCCAGTTTATCAAAACATACATGATTTTTCCTAAGAAAATGTGAAGCAAATCTCTTATACAACTTTTTAACTGCTTGATTTACATCAAACAGGTGGGGGTTTTTTTATTCTTAATTTTCAATACTCAAGCGTATTGAAGGTTGTGATTTTAAAATTTAACTTGCATTGATTTCAGAATCTTTTCCTGTTCATTTGAAACTAGGCCTAGTACAGTTGCCAAAAAACTTAAGTATTTATAAAATGCTGTACATCTGGTAGGACAGAACTTGCCCTGAAGACATATGAAAGATAATACTCATCATGCAAATTAATAACATCATTAATATTCTTCTTCAAGTATGATAATTTGCATCATTCTGTTTTTCTGCAGAAGTTCTTAGGATCCATAGTGTATAGAGAAAAGGTAAAGGCTAATCATCTATTTCTTAACTCGAGAGAGGCGGTCCACACATAACTGTTTTCTCTTATAGAAATAGTGATCAAAACTGACCTTTCCTTTGTGAAGCTTAAGAAAGGAGTAGGGGGCTCGGCGCCTTATAGCTCAACCGGCAAAGGCACCAGCCACGTACACCCAAGGTGGCGGGTTCGAATCCCCAGCCCGGACCTGCCAAACAACAATGACGGCTGCAACCAAAAAATAGCCAGGCATTGTGGCGGGCACCTGTGGTCCCAGCTACTTGGGAGGCGAAGGCAAGAGACTCGCTTGAGCCCAGGAGTTGGAGGTTGCTGTGAACTGTAATGCCACGGCAC
>CAUYTI010119448.1:0-20952 GCA_963575145.1 Galago senegalensis
TTTTTTTTTTTTTTTTTTTGAGACAGAGCCTCAAGCTGTCCCCCTGGGTAGAGTGCCATGGCATTACAGCTCACAGCAACCTCCAACTCCTGGGCTCAAGCGAGTCTCTTGCCTCTGCCTCCCAAGTAGCTGGGATCACAGGCACCTGCCACAACGCCCGGCTATTTTTTGGTTGCAGCTGTCATTGTTGTTTGGCGGGTCTGGGCTGGGGATTCGAACCCACCACCTTAGGTGTATGTGGCTGGCGCCTTAGCCGGTTGAGCTATAGGTGCCAAGCCCAGATGTTTTTACAATCAAAAAAGTTAGTGACTGCTGACCCAGAGAACCCTGGCTCCTTCTTGTATTCAGACTTTCTCCAAACCTGATAACAAATAATCAGTGCCTACTTACTAAAATCACAATTGCATTCCCACACTTCCTTTCTACAATAGCCCATAAATCACCAAGATTAGAGTTTGGGGTGTTCCTGAAACTTTACTACACACAATTACACAGACGGCTTATCACATCAATTTTTCTAAGTTATAGCTCACAAAATGGCCTCATTTTCACTCTTTTTGAAAATTCTCTGTCCCCTCAAAAGACTTATATCAAGTGATGAATCCTGCCACTGACTGTAGAGGGCATTCCTTCTATATTTACACTACACTCATCCCAGCTTGGCAGAGCATTGGCCATCGTAGGTTCTACTTCACTCACAACGAGGGTACCTGGAGTACAGATCCTGATCACACTATAATCCCCCAAGGGATCAAATCAGAGCTCCTAAGAAATGTGGTTGGTTTCAGGGGCTGGGCAGAATCAGTGTGAGAAGTGGGCTTCAAATACCTTGTTATGCTATAAGTCTTATAAGAAAGTTCTACAAAGACAGATAAAAGAGGAAAAGGAAGGAAGAGAGGGAAGACAGAGAAGGAGAAAGGAGGAAACAAAGATTTGACATACTGTAAGGACACGGGAGACAGTTTGATGGGGCTCTCATTGGCCAAACACGGAACAATTTTGAGCACAAAATAATTAAGTACAATGATATATTATAAACCAATGAAAAGTTGCTATTTTAAAGTCCATACTAAAAATGAACGAATGAATGAACAAGGAGCCAGTCTTTCGCCTGTAGCAGAATGAGAAAGGCTATCTGGTAAACGCAGCTGGGGAGTGCTGGAGTTACACAATCACGTCCCAAATGAATGATTCTGTTATGTACACATTCACGAGAGGAAAGAAATAGAATACATCAGAATGGTTGCACCTACATTTATTTACATTTCTCCATTATTCAATTTAAGCTTCCATATTTTCCAAATTCTGTATAATGAGCATAAGATATGAAACAAGATTTTTGTGACCATCATGGTAAAAATTAGATGAGGCAAGAATCCTCAAGGAATGCTAAATCTAAGGGAAATTTGATGAGAACCAGGATATTTACATGATCTTAAAAGGTTTCCCCGTAGACTGCTTATTAGTTACAAGGGAGAAAACATAAACAGTAATTATATAGTGGAGAAATTGACAACATCATTACCGGAAGACCAAAATTAGCATGACCTATGATAGAAATTTGGATATAATGTGCCCCTATGCATAATGTATTTGAGAAAAATATAGCATTACATGTGTAATATTCTGCGAATACACAGCCTGAATCTAATCACAAGAAAACATAAGACAAACACAAAATGAGGAACACTCTTATGAGCCAAATAAAAAAGAAGGGGCAGATAGTAACTTCAAATATGCCAATTGCCATGAAAAGCTGTAGGAAAAGTTCTAGATTAAAGAAAGCTAGAAAGACATAACCTAACATGACCAGCTGTTTGCTTGGAACTAGGGGGTTTCCTGGGACTTTGGAGTTTCAGTGCTCAAATTGGGTCATGCCAGGTTAACCTGAATTTTCTGTCCTGGTGCATGACATAAATGCAATGATAGACCCCAGACTGATTGTGTATTGTAGGGGAAAATGCTATAAAGGAAGTTGCATATTGGCTAAAAATATTGGGAAAACAACAGCCCAACAACAATTCATGAAGTTAGTAACCAGAATTGTGTTTATCAAGAGAATATTCCTGTACTTGGGAAATACATACTGCAGTATTAGAAGCAAAGGACGGGAGGCACCTGTGGCTCAGTGAGTAGGGTGCCGGCCCCATATACCGAGGGTGGCGGGTTCAAACCCAGCCCC
Source organism: Galago senegalensis (assembly GCA_963575145.1). NCBI lineage: Eukaryota > Metazoa > Chordata > Mammalia > Primates > Galagidae > Galago > Galago senegalensis. Next base: position 2,183 of record CAUYTI010119448.1, read on the forward strand.
ATCCAAACTGCAACAAAAAATAGCCGGGCATTGTGGTGGGCGCCTGTAGACCCAGCTACTTGGGAAGCTGAGGCAGAAGAATTGCCTAAGCCCAGGGAGGTTGCTGGAGCGACTCCGCTGCACTCTACCAAGGGTGAAAAAGTGAGACTCTGTCTCTACAAAAAAAAAAAAGAAGCAAAGGACTAGGATACGTGCCACTAACTTACAAATCATTAAGGAAACACTTTTACATACTCACCACACAAGAGAGAACAGAAACCAAGAAAGCAAAGAAAATGAAGTCGAGCGTTAATGAGTAAATCTGAATGAAGACCATCCAGGTGTTCCTTGCACAATTATTATTATCTCCACTTTTGGCAAATTTGAATTTATTTTCAAATAGAGATTTAAAAACTATTGATGTCACAAAGAATGCCTGTGGGTCGTATGTTAATTTACATATGCCTAGTGTTTAGTATATTAATTATTTTTAAATATTTTTTCTTTGTGGTTTACATGAGGATATTTAATGTTGGCATTATCAAGTCATTCATCAGCATTAGTTTTTCTGCCTTTACTGTTTTTTTTTCCCTGTCCTTGAACTTTGTTTTACTGATATATAAGAGTTGAATATACATGTGATATTTTGATACATGAATACAATGTGTAATGATCAAACCAGAGGAACTGCTGTTCTTGAACTTTAAAAAAATTGTAAATTGATACATAATATTTTGAAAATTTATGGTGTAGATGTGACATTTTGTTACCTATGTAATGATCAGTTCAAGTTACACGGGTATCCATCACCTTAAGTAGGCACTATTTCTACGTGTTGGGAAGAATTCACTTTCTTTATTACTTTCATTATTTTATTATAGCTCTGAAATTTAATAAGAATTATCCAGTATTTTCAAGTTAAATCCCAATTCTGGAAACAACAAGCTGTATTATCTAAAACAAGTTTCCTAAACTATTTTAGCCTTTACCTCCTACTCATTAAAAAATACCAGAAGCAGGTGGTGCCTGTGGCTCAAAAGAGTAGGGCACTGGCCCCATATGCTGGAGGTGGTGGGTTCAAACCCAGCCCTGACCAAAAACTGCAAAAAAAAAAAAAAAAATACAGGAAGCTAAAAGAGAAGTAATGTTTCTATATGTTATTGATCCTAAGATATATGTGCATTCACAATTTCACAGCTTTGAAATCGAGATGCATCTTACAACTGATAACATTTTATGTCATGAAAAATACGGTACTTATCTCAAAGGGGATATGTGAAATAAAATACACATACAATACATATTGAATAAAATATGAATATATTATTTACATTTCTGAAATACATTTGGATTCTACAAAATCATATATGTAAAATGCTTAAAATGGAGTAGGCTTTCCATAAATATAGCTTTATGGATTTATTCCCATTTTAATAATACATTACATATTCTAAATGTGCCTGAGAGTGGACTTGCTGAATTGAAAAATGTTTTACAGATATAATAATACATAGGAAGCTATACATACAGAGCTCTAGCCTCATGCCAAGCACTGCTCTGAGTCCTTCACATACATTAACTCACTTCATTCTCACCATTCTTCGCGGAGGTCATACTGTTCATCCTTATTTTAGAGATGAGGACTCTGAAGCACAGAGAAGTTGGGTAACTGGCCCCAAATCACCTGGACAGTGGAGATTTGACCTTGGTCTGGCTTGAGAATCCAAATGCTTACAATTCATCAAAGTACCTATTTTTTATGTTTTTGGTTGTGTGTGTGTGTGTGTGTTTTAATACATGTGCCACAAATACTAATTTCTTCAAGATAAAAAATTTTTTCACACAGTCTACAACACTGATCTATGTTATATTAGAGTGAAACATCAGGTTTATGAAATAAGAAAGGGTGGAACCTGTTTTTCCAATGAAGAGCTCTTTTCCTGGAGGCGGGAGAACAAGTTTTACAGGTTTGGGTACAGCCTGTGGGGTGCTGAGGCAACCTCAAAGACCACAGGCTTTGAGGGTTGTAATCCTGGTTTGTTTACTCCACACTAGAGCAGCAAAGCCTGACATTTTTCTCTTAACTTTGAGAGAGACATTTCCACTCAATGATTTATTACTGCACCTAAGTGTTTCAGAATATATAAGAAATTAGTATTATAAGTGCTTATAAAATCATACAAACAAGTAAAACGTAATCTAGTAAAGCAGACTGATGGGAGGGGCTGACAATTATAACTAACATAAGCAGAACGCCTAAGTGTTCTAGCAGGGACATAAACTATGAACTATAGTGAGGCTTGATTTGAGTAATTAGGAGAGGCTTCAGAAAAGAATTGCACTACAAGAAGCCTGGGATTCAGAAAGGTAGACTTGGGGAAGAACATCTCAGGCTGAGAGAACACAGTAAGCCACGATCTGTGGGCATCTGTAGACAGGCAGAATAACATGGCAAGAGTTAAATGCATTTTGTAAGGTGGCGTGGCTCCAGCAATGGAGACAGGGGTCCTCCAACTTTTTAAACAGGGGGCCAATTCTCTGTCCCTCAGACCGTTGGAGGGCTGGACTGCGGGCCCCAGGACCAGTCGGCTGCTAACCAGGATGGGCAGTGGCCAGATAAATATCCCAGGCGGGCCGTAGTTTGAGGACACCTGATAGTGCGTTAATAACTAGGATATATACTGGGGGGAAAAAAGAAAAAGAAGAAACAGCAGAAAGACTTTGGGGAAAAATGACGTTGCTCACTGATGCAACTAAGCAGAAACGACTATCTGGGCGTTTGGTTCTCATTTTGAGAGTCGAGCTCCTTATTCAGATTTCTGCAGGAGTCTTACCTTAAAGCTCCCTGGGACTTGTTTGTGTTATCTGAGCTCCTTCCTAGGGATACACAGGGAGGAGGAGCGATCCTGTAGGACCAGGACTCTCCACCCGGAAACCCATTTGAGCTCTCTCGTGAGCGTTTCAAGGGACATGCAAAAAGCTTCATCTCTGGATAGTACTAAGTTGGCCTGTGTGACGTAGCAGAACGGTGGAGCACAATTCCACTACCTCTGGTTTTTTCTCAGATTTTTCATATATATTTGTTTTCTATTCTTTTTATTTCTTTTCCCCTCGTGTGCTGTATGTATATTTCACGTTAAATGAGGCGTGGCTCATCTCACAGTTCTCAGCTGTAATCAGCCTTCGACAAGAAAACTTTTCAAAGCACTGCCTGTTTACAGCTATCCCAGACATGTTTTCCGTGTGCAGGCCGGGAATCTGCTAAGAAAGGGAAAAGTGGAGGGCGTCCTGCGGCGTAGTTCAAGCAGGCCCTAGTAAGCAAGTGGACCCGGCTTCCCCAGCAGCTAGCGGACTGGGGATGTCTGAGCCGCCCAGAGGCTCCCGAAGGAGTCAGCTGCTGGGCTTGAGCAATCCCAGGGTGGTACACTATAATAGCAGCATTCTGATGATGGGATCGGCCAAGAATGAATTCACAGAAAGTTCTCAGAAAGTCTGATGTCATGTAAGGAGTTCAATTATCCAAGTAAAAGAAGAAGAATGTCAAGTGGGAACGTCCTCTGTCATCTCCTGGCCCAGATCCAACGGGTCTGAACACGCTGCAGAAGGAAGCCGCTCTTCCTCGGCTTCTGCGCCGCTTCCCACATTTCCAGGCCTGGCTCTGTGAGTAGGCCTTCGTAGGTAAATAGAGATCTTAGAGCCAGAAAGAATTGCTGAGAGTCAGATCTCGTTTCAAGGAAGCTCCCATGCATAACAGAGCATGGGAGCTCTGAAAGAGATGGACAGGACCGAGATGTCTGCAGCCAGGGAAGCATGGGCTTCAGAACCAGGGCACTTACTAATCTCAGCTACTACACCTGGCTGAGCCTGGGGCAAGGCATTGGTAATACTGCTTTTCACAAAATAGTCTTAGCAATCAAGCGGCATAATGTATCTGAAAGTGCCTCCTAGGCCAAAGACTCTCAGACTCCAATACGTACAAACATCTGCAGATCTTGTTAAAATGCAGATTTTGATTAGGTGGGTCTGGAGGAGGGCCTGGGAATCTGCATTCCTAAAGGGTTCCCAGGTGATAGTCCAGCTGCTGGTCCATAGAGCCTATTTTATTTTATTTTATTTTATTTATTTTTTTGAGACAAAGCCTCAAGCTGTCCCCCTGGGTAGAGTGCCATGGCATTACAGCTCACAGCAACCTCCAACTCCTGGGCTCAAGCGAGTCTCTTGCCTCCGCCTCCCAAGTAGCTGGGACAACAGGCGCCCACCACAACGCCCGGCTATTTTTTGGTTGCAGCCGTCATTGTTGTTTGGCAGTCCGGGCTGGGGATTCAAACCCACCACCTTAGGTGTACGTGGCTGGCGCCTTAGCCGGTTGAGCTATAGGCCCCGAGCCATAGAGCCTATTTTAAATAGCACAGTGGTAGAGAGTAAAGTGCCACAGAGATCAACTGTCATTAGCTTATTTGAACAAGTATTCAGGGAATGACATTATTTGACCTTTATGTTTTAATATCCCCCCTTCGTCCCTGACTCCTCTCCCAACCTGACATATTAACCCACATACCTGCTAAAAATCAGATGCTCACCTGACGAAGCAAAGGTTTCTTCTTTTGCCCAGCTAACTTTTAATCAAACCCTACTTAAAATGACAACCAACGAAAGAGGAGGCTTAGAAGAAAATGACTCTTTTTCACTAAGTTTTGCATATGCTAGTTTCACAATTATCTCTGTGTACATCACGTATTTGATAACTGTCGTGAGACAAATAATATATGTGTGTGTATATATATATTTTTAAGGCACAGTACACTACCTTTTAAGAGAAAATTAAAGGATATTTTCTTTAAAGGAGCCCCTGGAGATGACAATATTTGTGTCTTGTGTAAATTTGCGTATCTGTGTATTGTTTCATACACGGTATTTTACTATTTTCAGGGCACTTTTATATATAGCACCTCCTTTATTCTTAAAAAAAGGTCGGCTGGGCAGGTGTCAGGACCATATTTACAGATGATGAAACTGGAATGCGGGGACATGCAGGGAGCTGCTCAAGGTTGTACTCACAGTTGCCACAACACTAAGACGAAACCCAGTTCTAAATCCCAACCCAGCGCCCTTGCCTTTGTCTCCTTGCCCACCGCAATGGCTCAAAAAAGTTATGGCTTGGTTTGTTGACCCCTGGTTGTGAGAAAGGCTGCCATAGAAGAATGAATGACAGAGATGGCAAATACCCCAGATTCAGGTAGTGGGGTGCTCCATCAGCAGGGAGTCCATAAATCCAGACATGGCTCATTCTCATCAGATGAAAACCTACTCCAACCCTGAATCTGGAGAGGAGTCATTTGCGTGTTTCATTTCCAGCCAAGAATGCAGTGTCCTCTTCCTTTTGGAATGTTTACGGATGAGACAAGTCTGGGGGTGGAGGATAACCTGGTTATTACAATCATCCAAAATGGGTGCTCAGTTTTCTCCTCTCTAAAAATGTTCTTATAGACTGTGAGATCCGTCCCTGGCCACTCCTACTCCCGATGATCTCAATCTCCCTCTTTCCCTGTTCGGGTTCTGCACAAGTGTGTGTGTGTTTGTGTTTTCATTGCAAATAGCACTGCGAATTCTTTATGGGCAGTGACAAACATGTTTCATGCGTATTTTACACAGAATGAAAAATTTTTATTTATTTCCTAAATAAATAAATAAATAAAATAATAAATAAATAAAAACACATAGGCCACTTTTATATACAGACATAATTTTTACATTCAATAAAAATTACATTGAACTTGGAGTCAGATAATCCGGATCAACTACTCCAGAGCCATGTGACCCTAAACACTTGACCACTGAGCTTTTGTTGGCTCATCTAGAAAACGAGACTATTAGCACTGACATCACATGTATGTCATAAAAAGTAAATGAAAAAAAAGTGTGAAAGCATTTTGCAAATTCATAAGCTCTTTGCAAATGTAACAAATGTACTAATAAGTTATTTTAAGAATAACACATTAAATGCAGAAGTCTGCTGCTAACATCAGTCATTCATATGTATTTGCTCTCCCCAAAGCAATTTACATGTCTTTGTCCTGCCAGGCAATGAAAAGCAGATGCATAGAAATGATAGTATTAGACGATGTTTTTGTAAAAGTGGGAAAGAGGAAAACGTCTATGATTCAGTGAAAGCTGATACAATCCAGATGCTGGAAATATTCATTAACAGCTGTCAACACCGTAGTTTCACAAAACCCAGACACTAGGATCTGGTTTGGGCCTAAGAAATTCCCTTTTCCATTCTTAGTGTTTTTGCAAAATGTTAAGTGAAATAGCATAACTCGCCAAGCCTCGGAGGAGAGGTGGAATGAGCCTCCTGACAGACCCCCCAGCTCCGCGGAAGTGACTCTGAGACCCAGACTCACCCTTCCCTTCCTATTCCCCCACTTTCTTCCAGGTCTTGGCCTTGAGACCATCCCATCACATTTTCTCACCTCTCTCACTATCAGCGGCCCCATCACACACATAACAGCTGCTGCATACTTGGTAACCACTAGGACTCAGGGGCCGCATTGGTCATTTTCATTTTTTGCCATCTTCACATTGTCTGGCAACAAAGTTCTTCTTGTTCCAAAGTTATAGAAATGAAGACCCAAAGAATTTAAGCACATTGCTTAAAGTCCCTCTGGGGATCAGGTAGGACCCAGATTCAGCCTGGCTCCCTGTAATACTTGCTCTGCTCTTACTGTTAGCATGGGGTTCTCTGTCAAACCCTCACCTTTTTTTTAATATCAAAACGATTTGAACTTAATTACATGAACTATTTCAAAAATATTTTCAATCATTTGGATCTACCCACAGCCTGCTTTCAAAGGAAATCATGACAATATTGAATATCTTCCAGATGAAATGCTTTTTGCGTTAGATTGAATGCAACAGACGATGTACAGATGACAGTGGAGGAGAGTGAGTAGCATGATGAATTGAGTTGCAAAATTTTTCAAATATAACTAAACTATTTCCTGTATAAGGAGAAGGGAGTGGTTCATTAAAAAAAACCCACTAAATTATGAAGGAAAGGAGCTACGTCACAGACATTACTCTGGGACGTTGTATGTGACTTTGGGTGAGCCTCTTCTCTAGACCTCAGATTTCCCATTTATCAGATGAGGAAGTTCTCTGAAATATCACTTCCTCATACCTCATAGTCTGCTATATGGTGGAATTAGATTTTCTGGTTTTATTTCTCCTCTTTCTATACTCACATCCCAAAATTTCTTTCCTCTTCTTCCGATCTTTCCTCATTTAGCAATTAATATCTTATTTTGGCATGCTTCATAGTAGTCTCCCAATACAATATGCACACTATTTTTTTATTTTTGTTTTTGAGCACTCCATAGAGTGCTGTGACATCATAGCTCACAGCAACCTCTAACTCTTGGGCTCAAGCGATTTTTTTGCCTCAGCTTCTAGTAGCTGGGACTACAGGTGCCTATCCTAACACCTGGCTAATTTTTGTTGCAGTTGTCACTATTGTTTAGCAGGCTTGGGCCGGGTTGGAAATCACCAGCCTTGGTGTATGTGGCTGGTGCTGTAACCACTGAGCTTCCAGTGCCAAGCCACTCACACTATTTTTAACTTAGTTTTTCTCTCTAAATTGACGGGTTTGTAAAAGTTCAGCTGTGTTCTAACTAATAATATCCATAAACTCACAAGTACAAATCTTCTTCCTAATACACATGAAACTCAATGCCTCACTTAAAAGAAATTTTGTCCATGTACACCTAAAATCTTGTATGTCATTCATCATAAACAAATCACAATTGGAAAAATTCAGATTTTCTAAAGCTATTTGAACTCTGGCGTCTTAAGACGCCATCTTAATACACACAATGTGGAAGACAAGTTCAGGAGAAAGATAAATCTAATATACAAAAGGTAAAAAAGAAAAAAAAGCACATTAAGTTGTGACGTAAAATGTCGCAAATTCTAATTATAATAAGTGAATTACTCAGTTAATGTATGTGTAAAATAGGAAAGCAACTTCCTTCAGGGGGATTTATAAGATTCAAATGAAATACCGTAGGCAAAGCATTCAGTACAGCATCAGTTCTCATCAAAAGTTATTTCTACTTCCAGTATCTGAAACATAGTTACCAGCCAGCCATTATCATTGGAAATACTTGCTTTCTTTAGTTACAATTAAACTATTTTTCTGTCCTTGCCTAGTGAGAGAACTGTCCAATGGACACTGTCCTCTGTTATGTCAGCTCCTTTGACAAGACATTTGTATTCAAAACCTGACTCTCACTATGTTCCTGTTTCTGGTCTGTGGGAAGACAATCTGAAAGCAGAACTGATCTGACTTACCCTGAATGTTTAAATCCATTCTGGCTTAAAAATATACCCTTCAAACCATTCCTGTCCGACGATCTCTCCAAGTACATAGTACCATTAGCAGAAGCCTGAATAATTCACATATTCAGAGGTAATAACATTAACTATTTGGTAGAATGTTGATATATATCAGGAGGTAAATGATAGACATATAGAAATTTCATTATATTATTTACATTGGTATAGGTTTAAAAATTTCTGTAATAAAAGGCAAAAGGAAAGTTCTCTTGTATGTTTCCAAATTACTGCTTAAATATTGTAAAACCACATCACTTTATCTTACCTTCATTTTCTATCTTCAGAACATCTTGTCTCGATTTAATCCCAAGTCATATTAATCTATTAGATATTATCTGGTCAGAAAAAGTATTTACCTTCCTATGTAAATGAAGCAACTTACATATAGTCCTTCCTTTTTATGTGGAACACTGCCCACGCAAACTCATCGGACTTTCCAGGCAAATTCACTGATATTTCCTGTTATTGAAAGTTTTTTTCTATTTTTTTTCCCTGCACACTGATGACTGCCTTCTGTATGTAGCCTTCCATTAGGGCATTGAACTGGGTTCTATGAATCGAGTCTACCCCAGGCCAAGCACAATTGTGTAAGGTGTATGCTGTGTTTTCACACAGTCTTTGAGTTCTCAGGTCTTTCCAGCAGGATTGGTTCCCCTTTACTTTTGTTTTAACTTCCTCAACAACAAAGATGACATTTTTCACTTCAGTAATAATTTGCCCCCAAATCACATGCAATGTATTTTAGCATACAAGCCCTCAGGATGTCATTTCAAAGAACTTTTTTCGTGTTTAGAGACTGAAAATACTCTGACTTCCATAAGAAACTAAAGTGATGCATTTCATAAAATTTCGGCCAGAATTTACATGATATTTGGGAAATGATGTCGAAACATAGTAAATGAGAAAGGCCGTTTTCTAACCGTCTCCTTCTTACTAATCTAAATATGGAAGAAGCCCAAGTGCCCATCGACCCATGAATGGATTAATAAATTGTGGTATATGTACACCATGGAATATAATGCAGCCTTAATAAAAGATGGAGACTTTACCTCCTTTATGTTTACATGGATGGAGCTGGAACATATTCTTCTTAATAAAGTATTTCAAGAAAAAGTATCCAATGTACTCAACCCTACTATGAAAGCAATTTATAAGCACCCACATTTCCATATGAAAGCTATAACCCAACTACAGCCCAAGATGAAGGGGAAAGAGGAGGGGGAAGATGCATGGAGGGGGAGGATGGGTGGAGGGAGGGAGGCTAATTGGTGGGACCACACCTACGGTGCATTTTACAAGGGTACATGTTAAATCTACTAAGTGTAGAGTATAAATGTCTTAACACAATAACTAAGAAAATGCGGTGAAGGCTATGTAAACCAGATTGATGAAAGTATTTCAAATTGTATATAACACCAGCACATTGTACCCCATAATTGCATTAATGTACACAGCTATAATTTAATTTAAAAAATGAGGGTATAATTTTATTCTCCTTTACCACATATTCCTATAGTTATCCCTTGTTCCTCCCACCCTTCCTGGGGGCATCAGCTCACCACTGCTGCTGTAGCCATGTTAATACATGCATAGATGTTAGGAGAGAAAGCTGAGAGAAATACCTAATGTAAATTACTGATACTCTGATGATACTTTAAATATATTTGTTGAACAAATGGTTGAATTATCATCACTGCAACCCCAGCTCAAACTCCTTTTTTTTATTTGTTTGTGTAATGGAAAGTGAGTGTCTTATAACATAATTGGCATTGAGGAATAGAGTTATAATGTTTAATGTATTGATCAGGGAGAGAAAAACACTCTCTTGAGGGGACAAAGGGCTATAAAATTATTTTATTAAAGAACATGGTCTTTCTCAAGGTTCCTGCTAGTCAAATGGGAAAATAAGATTTCTGATGAACCCTGAAGGCCCTCAGACTTTGGTCCTCAGAGCCTGTGCAGAAGGGACTAGACTAGAACATAACCAAGGATACTTTCAAGCATAATGCTCTGATTCTGCTGATTTGGTATTTAAAAACCATGCATTTCTGTGATCATTTTTTTTTTTATTAAGAAAGAAGAAAGGAGGGAGGAATAAATGAAGAAAGAAATAAAGAAAAGGAAAAAAGAAAGAGAAATAACAAAAAACAAATGGTAGAGATAAAGTGTCTTCTTGATTTGAAAAAAAAAAGACAAAAAAGAAGGAAAAGAAAAACGTATCTGCTGGGGCGATGTTCTCAGGTTATATAAGTGACTCAGTGAAAGATTAAAACTTGTATTCACATGGCTCCCCCTATGGGCAGAAAGACGACCTTTCAGCTCTCTGGTCTCTGAGGCCTTGCAAGTGGCAGTGGGTTTGTAGGTGACAGCTGAAGCTGTGGAGAGAACCACATTCTTCCAGGAAAATGAGCTCCACTCTGCTCTGGATAATGAGACAAGCTACTTAGCTTGTAAATACTGGAGAGCTGTGAAATCACTGCTGATTTTATTTGTGAGGACTACATAAAGGACCTTGAATTATCGAGACGTGGAAATAAAAATTTAACAAGCCCGCACACTCCAGAGGCCACATTAAAATACAATTTTTGTTATGATTTCTTTTGAGCCTATCTGTAATTGTAAATAACTGATAGCGATAAATATTTACAACAAATGATGTGTTTTATAGAATGTAGATGTTATGAAACCATTTTCATTAGTTAATCCTCCTCATAGGGGAGAATTAAAACATTACCATCCCCTCAGTTGGCTAGATGTCAAGACACAAAAGCAGGCAAGTGTACTAATTTGAATACAAATTAGTAACTGAGGTTCAGGGAGCACATTGACACAAAGCTGAAGGATTTGCAGTTCAAGACCCAATCCCCTGAGTACCACATGAGAATGGTGGAAATGTTTTCCTGCCGTTTCTGCTTCTAAAATTTATGATAACACATAAAGGCTCAGATAAGTTACACCCACTCTGTCAATGTTTTCTTGATTTTCATACTCAAGAAATATGCTTTTAGTATTTTTTGCTTCTAATGCATACCATCGTATAATCCTTTTAATACTTATGTGTGATAATTATTGAGTTTATATCCACATGATAAGATAGTTGAAGACAAGAGCCACACATTATTTATTTTGCTGTCCCAATTTTTCACTGGGATATAGAGAGGTAAAATCAACTAGCTTTCTATATGTGCTAAAATAAACAGTGCCTGGCGTAAACACAGAACATGGTAAAAACCCAAATCAGTGTTTCTGGATGAATGAATTAAATTGAATAACTGCTGATGCACAAATAAACACAGTCATAAAGGAATGAATTCAGCAAAGTTCGAAAACAAATCAGTTTAAAATTTCTAGAGGGAACATAAATCAAAGCAACGTAAAGCAATATTACATAAACAGAGCAGAATGCAATGGTAAAGCAGGGCAGTGTGAAGGTCTGACAGAGATAGGTTTGGGCTTATTATAGAACAGCAAGTTATGAACCAGGATATGAAGGATCTTGGCTAGTAGGTATATGCTTGTGTGTAAGCACCATACATACAACATGGCCCTACCACTTTAAATTTATATTTAATATTTCATCCAGACCTTAGTGAGCTAGACATAGACAGTATTTTAGTAGCTTATTAGACATAAACTTTCATTCCATCTCTTCTTTTTTATATTTGGTAACTAACACCTGCTCCTTAAATTAAAATATGAAAATACAGAAATGTTGAAGAAAGAGAGGTTGGAAAGCCATCACAAAAGAAGCGATTGGCAATAATCACAGTAACCATTTGGTGGAGATACCTGGAAGGAAATAAGAGCAAAAACTTTGGAATAAAAAACCCTAAAGTTGAATAGCAGCTGTTCCATTTTTAAACTACATAATCACAGGTCAATTACTAAACTTTCTAATCCTATTTCTTAATCTGTAAAATGTAATTGCAAACAGAGTCCCCACAACAATTAAATGAATTAATGCTTGTTAATAATTTATCAATTTATCACATGCCTGGCACATAGTGAATACTCACTAAATAAATTTATTCAACATACATTTATTGAGTATTTACTGTGTGTCAGACAATATAAGAGGTGTTTAAAATATGGAAGTAAATAAGGCAAACAAGATTATGGAGCTTAAGTTATCATGTGGTTGAGTCACATAAAAAGTAAACAAATACATATAGGAATTGTAAATGGAGAGCTGAGATGGAAAGTCACTAGGGGAGACCAATGTAGTAAAAATGATCAGGAAAGGGTGTACCAGGGAGGTGACAAGTAACTAGAGACTCAAAACAATAAAGTGAGGACGGAAAGCAGTAAAATGCATTGGGGGAGAGATTCTAGATATAGTAAGAAGTCTAAATGTAGGGAAGACTTAAGGGAAAGAAATATGGCCATTGTGAAGAGTTTAGGAACCTTGTGGTAGAGACTTTTGAAATTATTTTGGAGAGGTAGACAAGATTCTGCAGGAACTAAAAGCCCAGTTTCAACAAGTTTGGAACGTATTCTTGCATCCATGGAAAACAATAGAAACAAACTGTTTAGCAGGAGAATAGAAAATTAGATTTGATTTTAAAAGGATAACTAATTTGTTTACAAATAAATAAATTGGAGATGGGCTAACCAAAATCTGGAAGACAAGTCAGGAGACTTTTGTGTAGGAAAAGATGGTGCTGGTTTGTACTGACATTATGGTAATAGAAATAGAAGCAGATGTATTTAAAGACAGAACTCACATGACTTTATAAATCAATCATAAAAAAAGAGAGAGACAGCAATAGGAAGAAAGGATTTGGAGACTTTAGTCTTGAGAAGCTGGATTCATATGATGCCATTTAGGAAAAACAGGGAGGAAGCATGTCTGGGCATGGGATATTCAGAGTTTTTATTTTCAACCTATTAATGTGAAGATACTTATTGGATATCCCAGAGGAAATATTGTCCACTCTATATGTTGACCCATGGTTAAAATGGGCTGCTACTACACTACCAGCTCATTCAGTGATACAGAGTAGGAGTTTGTCACTGAGCAGAGCTCTAAGCTATGTAGTTGATCATCTTCTTTAAATAGAAGAAGAAATGGCTTCAGATAAATATCTACATAGACTCCTGGCTGGTAGAAATTGGTTTGTCTGGCATATAAGGACCATGATCACAGATATGAGATAAAGAAATTAAGAGGAAGAAACATGGATGGACCGAGGGGAAAAACCATCAAGTATAAGGTTATTTGGGTTTCACACTCATGCTTATCAGAAACCATTAAAGAGAAGACACTTTTCCTGAGGATAACAGGATAATTCTTTTGGTGAGTGTCAGTAAACCTCTCTATTTGGTCACTCCAGCTCTTGAGGGAATGGAGTAGCCATAGAGCAGAAGTTGGAGTGCTCTATCAGCCATCATCTTCCAGAAGGTGACTTAGTAGCTACTGCCACTGCTGTCTGCCCTACCTGCCAATAGTGGTGACAAATGCTGTGTTTTTAGGTGATGCCATCCCTGGAAGAATTCGGGCATCCACCTGGCAGAAATTTTATTACAGTGGTGTCCGACCTGCAGCCCATGGGCAGCATCCAATTTTGTGAGTTTGTTTTTGCTTATCTATGGTTTTGGATATCATGAAAATTACACATGGATGTTTTTTGTTAAGCAGCTTTGTTAGTATTTATGTATTTAATATGTGGTCCAAGACAACTGTCATTCTTCCAATGTGTAGCAGAGAAAAAAAAGGTCAGACATCCCTATTGTATTACATCAGGCATTTTAATCCTTGGAAGAAGCAGCAGTCTGCCCTTACTGGACTTGACACCTCTTCTGGTTATGGGTTTATTTTTCATATTCATAGTGATTGCTATAAGATGAATCATGCCCCCTCCTCAAATGTATTAAACTCTAGTTCACAATGTGACTATATTTGTAGATGAAGCTTTGGAGAGTAACTAACGTTAAGTGATGCCAAAGGGTGGGGCCTTAAGCTGATCAGATCGGTGGCCTTATAGGAAGAGAAGGATATTTCTCACCTCTTTTTCTATATCTCCTCCATGTGAGCACACAGTGAGAAGGTGGCTATCCACAAGCCAGGAAGAGAGCCCTTACCAGAAACAGACCCTGCTGAAACTTCATCTGGGGTTCTAACCTCTAGATCTGTGATAAAATAAACTTCTGATCTTAAAGCAGCCCAGCCCAGTCCATGACATTTTGTTACAGCAGCCCAAATTAACTAATACAATAATCTTTCAGAAGCAACAAGAGCTCACAAAAAACTTATACACAAACAAAACATTATGTCAGACCAAAGGATTCATTTTCTTACCAGGTAAAAGGTCTCCACTGATTACGCCACATGTTGCATCACCAGGAAGCAGCTGCCCTGAAAAAGTGATGGAATGGCCTATGACATGTGTGGCTAGGGTCCTGGCTCTTAAAAAGTATCCTGCCAGATTGGAGTATTATTCCCCACATATGCTTGGAACCAAAGTTCAATATATGGTCCTATATCCCTAATAGCTAAAATGCATAGGTCTAGGAAACAAAAAAAAAAAAAAAATAAGAGTAGAAAAAGGTATGACCTGCTCGGCACCTGTGGCTCAAGTGGCTAAAGCACCAGCCACATACACCTAAGGTGGCAGGTTCGAATCCCCAGCCCAGGCCCGCCAAACAATAATGATGGCTGCAACCAAAAAAATAGCCAGGCATTGTGGTGGGCTCCTGTGGTCCCAGCTACTTGGGAAGCTGAGGCAGGAGACTCACTTGAGCCCAGGAGTTGGAGGTTGCTGTGAGCTGTGATGCCACAGCACTCTACCCAGGGTGACAGCTTGAGACTCTATCTCAAAAAAAAAAAAAAAAAAAAGAAAGAAAGAAATAGGTGTGGCCTAAGTCTTACCTCATCGTGACTCACAGTGACCCAATTGCAGAATCTGTGCTGCCCATAACTGCAACTTTGGGCTGTGCTAGATTAGAGCTTCTGGTTCCATGTGAGAAAAATATTCCCACCAATAAGATTTATACTAAATCTGAAGGTATGATTACTACTTTGCCTTAGTCCACTTGTGCGCCTATGCCAGAATCCCTGAGACTAGGTCATTTATAAAGAAAAAAATTGATTTTATCACAGATCTGGAGCCTAGAAAGTCCAAGACTTTCGGGCCTCATGAGGGCCTTCTCGCTGCATTCTTACACAGCAGAAGGAAGAAGGCCAAGGGAGCTACGTAGCCAAATGGCTGAAGCTTCTTTCAAAAGGGACTTAATCCCATCAGTGACAGAAGAGATCGCATGGCTTAATCATCTCTTAAAGGCCCCACCGCTTAATACTATTGCTTTGGCAACACATGAATTTTGGAAGAGACCAAGACATTTAAACCATAGTACACTGGTCACTCTACACTTCTCATGCTCGCAGACTAGCAGGGAAATGATAGTGGAATGGAGATCCTCCTTGATTATCGTGAAGAGCTATGGCTGCTGCTACCCACTGGTGAGAAGTTAAGGGGGGTGTATATTAGTCCCCAGCTTGGGGTGTTCCCTTAGTTACTCCAGGACTGGCATAACTGTGAAAAGGAAAACCAGCAACTGTGGTCTGTTGAGGGTAAGTCAACCAGTGTCTTAGAGTTTCCTGGGATTAAGACCAGAGTTTCCACACCAGACATAAGAGCCAGGCCTTCTGAAGCACCAGCGGAGGGTGCGGGTCCCCTCTAACACAGTGGGTGAGGGAGGGGGAAGATGTTAAACAATAGTTACACCCTTAGGATCAATTGTTGGAGCAATGACTGTAGCTTACTCCACTGACTCTGTATATTAATCTTTCATTAGCAATTGTGGCTGGTTACCACCTTAAAGACCTGATGACATGTTAATTTTAATGTAGAATACCAACGTGCCTAGTGGGGCAAAGAGTGATTTATTTCAGGCACTCCTTGCTCTCTGCCTCCCACTTTCTTGATCTTACCTCTGATTCCAGTCTTGAGTGCAGCACATCATTCTGGATGGTCCTCAACCCACATTGCCCTGACGGTGCTTCATCAACCACACCAAGCATATTTGGGAGCTTCTGTGATTCCGGCAGATGTTTGCCTACCACACATACATAATCCTGTGGCAATTTACACAGCAGGGGGGTAGGAGCCAACAGATCTGTGAAAAGTTCTCAGAGCAGTTGTTTTTTCTTGCAGTTTTCTTTGTGACAGTTGAAGAAGACAAAGTTGTGGAATGGATGGGGTTTAGGACGAACAGGAAATCAGTGAGTGGTGTAAAATCTGCATATCGTGTACTGGAACATAAACCAATGATCCTGTCCGCATTTACCTCGAGTTAGTGGTTACTGCCATTATTTTATTTTAAAAACACAAATGGTATAACATAATTTTTCTTAAAAATCTGGTTCTTTTAAAATGTGTATGCCCTCACCGTAATTTTTCAATACAATTAAGTATTCTCCAGGTTTATCCTTTTAAGAACACAATGCCCTAGGATACCAGTATTTCACGTTTTCTTTAAGCCATTCAGAAAATTTCCATTTTAAATCTCATAACTGAAATACTCTGGTTTCTGTTCAGATCACATAAATCTTTTGCCTGAAATCTTCTGAAGATAAATAAACTTCACCTCTAATAACATCTACAAGATAATTTGCTTCAGTAATTTAAATGGTTTGTGAGTTTTAGGTGAAAAAATATTTTGTTATTTATATTAAGCTTTTTGATTATTATGGAGATTGAAATCCTAGTTCACATTTTTAATTAGTAATTCATATTTCTTTCCTGTGAATTCATGTATTTTGCTTATTATTCAGTTGGGGAGTAAGTGTATTTCTTAAGGATATATAAGAGTATTCTGTAGGTTAAGCATATTAACCTATCATCTGTCATATACATTGCAAATATCCATTTGGGGGATGTTCTTTTCAATATGATCTGTAAAGTTTTATTACCAATATTTAATTATCCAAATTTAGTGATATTTTTACTTGCTAATTTAATTAATTATATTCATGTCAGTAAATTTTCCTTTACCCTATAATTATAAAAGCAACAGTAATTTTCTTTTGAGCCTCAAGCTGTCCCCCTGGGTAGAGTGCTATGGCATCACAGCTCACAGCAACCTCCAATTCCTGGGCTCAAGCGAGTCTCCTGCCTCCGCCTCCCAAGTAGCTGGGACCACAGGTGCCTGCCACAACACCTAGCCATTTCTTGGTTGCAGCCGTCATTGTTGTTTGGCGGGCACGGGGTGGATTCAAACCTGCCACCTTAGGTGTATGAGGCTGGCACCTTAGCCACTTGAGCCACAGGTACTGAGCCCAAGCAACAGTAATTTTCTAAAGTGAGTAAAGACATTGTTTGAGATACATTTCCAAAACAGCATGATACTTTTACAGGGAAAACAAGCAAATCAGTGAAACACAACAAAAAGTCAGAAAAAAGGCTCAAGAGCTGGCATTTTAAATCAGTAAAAAAATCGTAACATTGTTTTTATAGTAGAAAAGAAAAGATTGATCATTAATTTAGTATTCCAAAATAAATGTAAGACAGAACCAATATCCACATGACAATAATAAAAAATTCAAATTATTAGAAGACATGGTAGAGTGAAATTTATCATCACTCTTTGTTAGAAAAAAATCCTCCTGCACAGCCAAAAAGCCAAAACACATAAAGGATTCATATATTTGACTATATTAAAAATGAAAAACTGGATGTAGAGAAAAACCTATGAATTACTGCAGTTTCTCTCCTTGCTCTTATTTGTTTAGCTTCTAGTCAGATTGATCCAGTGCTCTTTTCCTTTTTCCTTTAATTTTTGAAAG
This sequence comes from Galago senegalensis, assembly GCA_963575145.1. Classification (NCBI taxonomy): domain Eukaryota; kingdom Metazoa; phylum Chordata; class Mammalia; order Primates; family Galagidae; genus Galago; species Galago senegalensis. The sequence goes on from CAUYTI010119448.1 coordinate 20,340, forward strand.
CTACATATACTATCGTCATTATTCTAATGACTACCCTTAAATGTTTAACATAGACATCGAAAAGTATTGTTTTATTTCAGATTCATATGGGGGTACCTACAAGTAGGTTACACAGTTTGCTTTTGTAAAGGTAAAATCTGGTTGCAATCAGGCCCATCAGCCAAGTATCACAAGAATGGAAGAACAAGGGGCAGGACCTGTGGCTCCAAAGGGTAGGGTGCCAGTCCCATATGCTGGAGGTGGTGGGTTCAAACCCAGCCCTGGCTAAAAAAAAGAGAAAGAATGGAAGAATAAGTAACTAAAGCTATTTTAACAATATCTTATTTATTTCTACCTTTATCCAACCCCATTGCTGCTATTTTTTTTTTTTTTTTTTTTTGAGACAGAGCCTCAAGCTGTCCCCCTGGGTAGAGTGCCAAGGCATTACAGCTCACAGCAACCTCCAACTCCTGGGCTCAAGTGAGTCTCCTACCTCAGCCTCCCAAGTAGCTGGGACCACAGGCGCCCGCCACAACGCCCGGCTATTTTTTGGTTGCAGCCGTCATTGTTGTTTGGCGGGTCCGGGCTGGGGATTCGAACCCGCCACCTTAGGTGTACGTGGCTGGCGCCTTAG
>CAUYTI010119450.1:0-23653 GCA_963575145.1 Galago senegalensis
GGTCCCAGCTACTTGGGAGGCGGAGGCAAGAGACTCGCTTGAGCCCAGGAGTTGGAGGTTGCTGTGAGCTGTAATGCCATGGCACTCTACCCAGGGGGACAGCTTGAGGCTCTGTCTCAAAAAAAAAAAAAAAAAAAAATATATATATATATATATATATAAGAATACAGTACATAGCCTTTTGATTCTGGCTTCTTTTACTCCGAAAAAATGCATTTAGACCTGCCATTCGATCCTGCTATTCCACTATTAGGTATATACCCAGAAGATAAAAAATCACGTACACAGCCCCTTGACGACCGCACTTAAAATTGTACAGCTGGGGAAAAGGTTGCCTCTCGACTTGGCCGTCCTGTTCCAAAGAGCCTCAGCATGTTCTTCAGCCTGCGAGCCTGAGGCCCGGGGACAAACTCCTTCCCTGTCTCCCTTTTGTTGATCTCTCCCCTTTCATGAGGCATCACTCCGAAAAGGGAATCTTCCCTTGGTTCTCAAGAAGATTGCCCCACAACCATCTGACCATTCTTAAGAAAAAATTACTAGTTCTCAAGTTCAAGGACTGTGAAAGTTCTAACTTTTCAGAATGCACAAGAAAAGCCCCTCTGGACTTCCTGCCCAGAGACATCCAGAAAACTATAATAAATGCCTGTGTGCACTGCAGGACCAAGTGCTGTCCCTTGCACACTGGTGGCCCTTGTGAACAGGGTTGGTCGTGCTCCTGTGCACTTGGGCCTCTGACCCAGGCTGCAGGTTCACTGCTAGGCAGAGACAATGCAGCAGCTCCCCTGCCTCCTCTGGGCCTGGAGAACGACAAGGGTCCCCAGGATGGGGCTGCAGGAACCAAACCATGCCTGTTCTGTTTAATCTGCAGACAGGTAGATAGAGGATGAAACGTAATGAGCCGGTTGTTTGCTGATGCTCTGAGGCTTCCACAGTGGGGTTCCAGACAAAGCATTGTAGTTATTTTAAGATAATACAAATCACTGATTCTGTGATACAGAAAGAATGTGCCCAGGGCCCGGCGCTTCCCGGGAGGCCGGCACTGACTCTGCGTGCCTTCTCTTATCTGGCAGAATCCTTCTTTCCAGGTAAATTCTCATAGAGCAGAATCCTGCTCCTGTGACAATCTATTCAAAGGCTTCTGTGGGTGCAGCAAGGCCACACAGAGTGGGGTCCAGACTCTGAGGCTGGGCACTGAAGCACCCAGGACATGACCCCAGCTGACCTGCCCAGTTTGGCTCCGGCCTCATCTCGTCCACACGCTGTCCCGTCTTCCTGAAGACCTTTTCTGGTCATCTTTCTCTGCTCTGCCAGCTCCCTGTCTCTGCAGTATCCAAAGGCCCAGCCAGGTGACCAAGGAGATTACAGAAATTTCAATAGGATTGAGAATTAGAATTGTAGCCAGGATTCGGGCTTAGTATTTGGTAGTTCGGTGGTCTGGGGTGGGCCGGCCGGCTCACATCACCATTGTCACAGTCGGAGCCGTCCTCACTAGCTTCTTCACAGAGGCTGCGGTGACAGTGGTGATGACACCAGGGACACTGTTAGGAGGCGGCTGCTTTGCATGTGATGTTTACTCTGTGCCTGAGTGGCTTCTTGAGATTCTTCACGTCAACACTGACAACTGGGGACTGTTAGTCTGTTTTGCAGACACATTAAATGTGGACCCAGTATTCAAGGAAGGCCCCATGTTACAGAATTATATTTATATGAAATACTCAGCATCGGCAAGTCCATGGAGATCGTGTATTATTCTGGTTTCTCTTGGGAAAGAAAACCATAGAAGAACAAGATGTGATTGGTTATGGGATTATGGAGGCTGAGAAGTACCCCTGTCTGTGCCTGTAGGCTGGAAATTGGGAAACTGGAGATGAGATTCCATTTGAGTCCAGAGGCCTGAGAACCAAGCGTGGGAAGAGGGCAGAGAACATGGTTTAAGTCCCGGAGCCCAAAGGTCCAAGAATCAGAGCTCCAGTGTTCAAAGGCAGGAAAAGACGGTTCAGGGAGAGAGACAGGGAGAGAATTATCCCTTCCTCTGTCTTTTTGTGCTTTGTGGGCCCTCAGTGGATTGGAGGATGTTTCCCCCAACACTGGTGAAAGTGGATCTTCCTTATTCAGTCTCCTAATTCAAATGCTGATCCGATCTGGAAACACTCTCTCACACATACCCAGAAGCGGGTTTCACCAGCTATCTGGGCACCCCTTAGCCCAGTCGAGTTGACACATACATTCAACCATCTCAGACAGAAAGCAGACCGGTGGTTGTCAGGGCTGAGTGGTGGGGGAAGTGGGGAGTGACCACGGAAGGGCGCAGGTTTGGCTTCAGGGGTGGAACTAGAGTAGTGACGGCGGCACAACGCAGTGACCGTGTTAAGAGCCACAGAATCGACTACTTTGGAACTGTCAAAATGGCGAATTTTACATTACGTATATTTTATCGCCATTAAAAAAAATTCAAGGCACTTGTGTGAACTTGAGTGTTTATGATTTAATCATCTTGTTCCGTGCAGTCTTAACTTGGCTTTGCTTCCCCCAACTGTGGAAGGTGGAGAAGAAAAGACCTCACAGATACTATGCGATTCATGGGGCCTGGTGAAAGATGAAAATGCGGGTTCCTTGTTAAAAATATATATATAGTAAGAGTTTCAAGCTGAGGACAACAGAGTGTGGAACCAAGTGTCCTATGTGACTCAACAGGGCACAGTCACTAAACTGGCCCAGGCCACAGGGTATGGGGAAGTTGACGGGAGACACTGTGAGTGAAGCTGCCACATTCAGAACTTAGAGGCAAGATCTAAGCACAGAGGCAAAGGGGCCGCCAGTGTGGCTCATCTGTCCTGGGCGCACGGACCTCGCTTGAAATCTGTTCCCGACGTCTAGCTTTAACAATCCCAAAGGGGCTCTCGTTTCATAAATAATAATAACAGTAAAGAAAAGGGGAAGAAGAGGAGAACAAAGCCCTCAGCGTTTACTGAACAACCTGTATCATGCCCGGGTGAATATGTCATCACATGGCTGGTCAGTGACGGAGCTGGGGTGTCAGACCCAAAGTCTGCCTGATTCCAAAGCTGGTGATGTTATCAGTGAACTCACTCCCAGGTAACGTACCAGCCGAGGCTGTGTAACCGCCAAGCAAAAATAGCAAACAGTCCCCTGGAGGGGCCCTGTCATCATCCGCAAAGCCCTCAGCTGAGTGTTGCTTAAGGAGGCGTCTTTGTGGTGGGCAAACGTCAGTGCTTCTTCCTCTTCCAGGCTACCCCGAACTCCCGCCTCTTCTGACCTCGGCTCACCGCAGCTCACCTCCAGCACAGCCCCACGCTGTGTTTGCAGTGTCCATCTGTAACCAGGGAGAGTTCTCATCTTCCCCCTTTGCAGGAGCCAAAGCCAGGACTTGGACACAGGGCTTTGCATTACTCTTGTAGTCAGATTTGCCTCTGCTGGGGCATCATCTCTGAGTGGCTGACAATGCCACCTGCTTCCCTGAGGATCCCGGAGTCACGGAGGTGGTTGGAGAAGGGGGAGCCCTCCTCCCCCTGCTTCCTCTCTCTCTGGGGTGTCATGTTCCTTGGTGAGCAGTGCAGGGAGAGCAGCAGTGTCAACAGCGCATGGCTGGAAGTGGAGGCCCCACCCCCCTGGGGCCCCCCCACCTCCCGAGCATCCTGCCATGCCATCACCCTCCCCCCGTCTGGTCCAAGGCTGCAACAGGACAAACTTCTGTGCCCCCGACTCAGCTTGGTCTTCCCAGGAACCTGCAAAACACAACCAGGTATTTTTATAACCAGGCTTCAGAGCCCAGATCAAATCCTGCTTCTTTCTCAAAAATTATACCCCACATATGCATAAATGCCTTCATGATCTATGTGTATATGACTTCATAAAAGGCAAAAAATATTTTTTAATGTCTCCCTACATGGAGTTTGGTCCATGGCAGGTACCCAGGGAGATTGAATTAACAAACCTTTGAGGAAAGGAGCAAATAGAGCCCTAAGCAAGAGCGTGTTAGGATGTGAACCTCGGTCACATGCGTCCCCCAGAGCGTACTAAGCATGGCAGCCCCCATAAGTGTTTGTCTGTGTGTCCTGGCGGGAAAGGGCTGAACTGTACTGTGCTGGAAAGACAGCTCACTGCCTGCTCTGTCTGTGGTTCCTCACGCTGAAGAACCCACGGTTACCATAGCAATTGGCTGAGGTCAAGGGTACCTGGCAGGGATGGGGCAGGCACAGGTGTCTGCAGCAAGCCGTGCCCACACTAAGCAAGGAAAGAAACAATGGCTCTTCAGAACGTGGCAGCAGGCGTTGCCGTAGAAAGGCCTGTGTCACCGAGTGACATGGACTTGAGGCTCAGAGCGCCTGGCTGTCACCGCCGTGTCCAGTCTCGCTTCTTACAAACCCTCTTCTCCGGTTGTCAATCGTTTTTTCTCCGGGCTGCCTTTGTCTAGAGGGTCCAGCTTGGTGGGGGTGGCCCTCGCACCCGAGGCCCCCTTTGTCTGCTTGTCACTCTGAGCTGTGTCCTCTGCAGTCCCAGACGGCCTCGCCTGCCTCTCCCACCTCTGCCCCACTGTGCTGCCAGCGTTGTCTCCCATCTGAACCCAGCCAGGCCTGTGGCCTGCGAGTCCCCACCCTGTGGCTATCTCTGGCTCCATTGATTTCCAGTCTGGCTCTTTCTTTTTGTTTCTCTCCTGATGCTGCTCACACCACCCCAACAGCTCTCCTCTCACCCCCCGTGCGTTATCTGTGGATAAGTTCAATGATAAGATCACCAGCTTTGGAAGCGGGCAGACTGGGTCTGATGCCCCAGCTCTGCCGCTGACCAGCTACGTGATTAAATATTTACCCTGTGTTCTCCTTCTCATCAGCTGGTGCATCCTCCCCGGTAGAAACAGGTCCCTGGGTCTTTCCCCTGCCGTGGCCATGGATCACTCTCCCCTTGGAGCCCCCGTTCCTATGGGGTCTCTCTGGGTCTGTGTTTCTGTAACACCAGGCCTTTCTCCATATTCTTAGACCCCATTGTCAGCCTTGCCATCTCCTATAGCTCCCAGAACACCTGGAACCCTCCCCCCACACACACTGCCCCGCTCCTCTGCTGCAGGGGGCTCCCCTGCCCTCTCACCCCTCCAACCCCACACTGTGGGGTGAAGGGAGGGACACACCTCACTGTGGTTTGTCGCTGACCTGCCCCATCCCCAGACTCTCCGAGCCCCACCCATGGGCATTGTTATGGCACCCAGGAGATGCTGCCTGTCAGTGCTGGGCTCAAATATCTTGAAAGCCCTATAGGTGCCCTTTAATTTGGGGGAAAAGCAAAAAGCAGGCTTAGTCGGGGCCATGCTTTCCCAGCCCGTGCTGGCTGCTGGCACACTGCTGAGCACTGCACAGCCCCAGGACCCTCTCCCATTTGCAGTGAAGAAGCCGTGAAAATGAAGAAGTTATTCCCAGGAACCAAGACCCGGGCAAGTCAGTGACCAGTGTGGTCCCTGGTACACTTGCAGGAAACATTATTAATAGAGTGGGTTTAGTAATAATAGTAATAATAGCAATAATCTAAATAATGATAACACTGTGCTTGGCACAGAGTGTCCACTAAGTAATATCTAGGTATTAATAAATAATTATAAATAATCTTTGGAGAGAAATATGGGTTATTAAAACAATATCTTGCAGTGAACCGTGAGCAAAGAGCTCTCTTCCCTTCTTGGGAAGGTGTGGCAAGAGCAGCCGTCCGTGGCGGAGCCCTTTCGATGCTCCCTGGGTTTGCTTAGTGTCCCCGTCAGGTCCGCTGAGTGAGCTTAGGAAAGGTGAGAAGGTGTCCTCAGGATATTTAAGACCTGCTGTTTGGGGCTGGGTGCAACTGCTTCTGGAAGACCCAAAGTATCAAAGGATAAAACAAGGTAATTGGAGCGGAGACGGCGGGACACATTTCAAAGGCTGCAGCCGCAAGTTAATGAGTCCTGTCTCTCTATCGAACGCCCCCCATCATGTGTCAGTAAAATTTTCAGAGAGTGCTAGCCAAGATGTCTCAGATATATTTTTCATTTCTACTCCCCTAGGACCCCATTAGGGCTTTCATGTCAGCTGGAAAACTAAACCATGAACAGAAGTCCTGGTAACCAAGCCCCAAGCACTCCATGCGTGTCAGAGAATTCCATCCTCTTAACAACCCTTTGACATTATCGTTCCCACGGTCTAGTCAAACTGAAATGGAGCCGCCTTAGCCAGCGTGTTCCAGGGGTCAGCGCCCAGGTCTGTCCACGCCTAGGCCTGTGCTGTTGACAGCCATCCTGAAGGTCCCTGATGGTTTATTCAGAACGTGGAATAGTTTAGTCAACCTGCAGAGTCTGACCTGCTCAGTCAGAGTGCGGGCAATGGGATCGAGTGTCAGCCAAAGTTAGCGCGCGGCGGCGTCTTGGAACAGCCTCTCCCGTGTTTAAACAGCGCCAAGTGAGTGGCTGCAAAGAGCTCAGCGCAATCTGTTTCCCACTGTGACTTTGCACCTGCACCCAGGGGTCCAGGAAAAACCCCACTCAGCCCTGATGGTGGTTTTGCAGACACTCACACTACACTCAACAGATGTCTTTTGATTCTGCAATATTTCCACCCGTCAGAGCTGAAAAAGCAATAAATAATAATGTTCTCACATTTACATAGCAATCGAACACACTGCATAGTAGAATAACTTTGTTTCTCTTCATTTCAATATTTTGTAATGCCTTTTGAATTCTTGGGACGTTTGCATATCATTCCCAGGATGCTCGTGGAAAGCAAATATTTAGACTACACGGACATTATTCAGTTTTAGAACATATTTTTTTTTCCCCAGGAAAATAAATGTTACTTAAAGCAGATGGTGCTACCATCTCTGGTGCACAGTTCGTAAGCCTCCTTAATTTATTTTTACACTCTCGGTACGGCACTATCTTTAAAACGTCCTCTTATGGAAACCACAGATGTGTATGAGGTACTGACCATCTTTTTCTCTCTCTTTCTTTTTTCTTCGCCGATGGAGATTTATATGGAAGGAAGCTGATCCCGAGCAAATCTCAATGTGCCTTATCCTTCATTAAAAAATCATCTACAGCTTTCAGGCGGCCAGGGCAGAACTCAAAGGGCTGCCTGGATACTTTGCTGTACAGCCCAGCACCAAGCTACAAAGTGCTCAGAACAAACAGGCCCGTGTTCACATCTGGAATAACTTCTTGTGATTCTAAAATTTTCGATACAGCATTGGTTGTGATTTATGAGCTTCTTCCATTTCAGACTTCATCAGCATTAATGTAAAGGAAATATCCCAAGGAGAGGTGAAAGCTTAGTGGTGCTGTGATCAAATTTCAGAATCTATAAGCTTGGTCCGGTTTGGTCCAAAATTGTGCGTTGGGAGGAGAAATGCCGACGTGGTGGCCACGTGAAGAATTGGAGGCTGGACACCAAAGAGGCAGCTTGCCACGCATTGCCCCGCCTCTTACGGTCTCCTTAGAGCAGGGTAAGAAAGACTCAGTATTTAACAGTGAGGAGTTGCATTTAATTTAATTTCCCTGATTATTGAAAAATGGTTACAGGAAGATTAAGCTTTAAAAGTAAGAGCATAACAAGTAGAAAAGGGCTGTGGTGATCCATCAATCTGCAAAGCACTGGGCCTCGGCTCCACGTCCTGCGACTTTATAATTAATAACAATGAGTGATCATGGCCAGGCTTCCTGGGCAGCTCTTATTTCAGAGTTCCAAGGCACTGTCCCAAGATTAACCTGTTCTCTCTCATACCTTTGCAATTCCTAAGTTCGAGGTAACTGAGCAGCAGAGAGGAGGGGAGCACAGGTGGGTGCTGCCAGGCCCCTGGAGCTTTCCAGCCTCCAGCTCTGTGGAGACCCTGCCCGGGTGGTGCTGGACCCCGGGCCGAGGAGCTGGAGCTGTGTGCAGGTTGCCCACAGCATGGCGAGGGGGCAGAGGCTCTGGCCGTCATCTCCGCTTTGTCAGTCCCTTGAGGGGGGTGAGGGAATGAGGGAGATGAAGACCTCCCGGGTTGCATGAGAGAGGCTGTGTAAGAGATGGCGTTAGAAGGTAGTTGACATGCAGAATTCATTCCACTTCCTATGTGACATGGGCCTCCCAGTCCTGCCCTTGCTTACATGAGTATCCTAAAAATCAAACGAGGACCTGCAGAGATTTATCGAGCAGACTTTAGTCTCTGAGAGGCCCTTGGCACCATGATAGAGACACGCATGCAGGGCCCAGTTCTCGGTACCCACACCCAAGTTGGCAGAGAAAGGAAAACACAGCAAAGCTCTGTGTGGAAAGGGAGGCCCCCACGCCCTGTTCTTCTCTCCTCCAGCTCCGTGTGGAGGGGAGTGTGAACAGCACTGTGGGTCCAAAGGGAATGAACGGTAGCTCATTCACTCACTCCTCCACTCATTAATCTATTTGTTCAGGCAGGACATTTAACGGAGCTCCGACTCCGTGCCAGGCGTTACTGTGGTGCTAGGATTGGAGGGAATGAAGGCATCTCACATTGCTCACTTTCTAGGAAGGAGGTGGTGACCAGAAGCATAAACAGACTCAGCTGTCCAGTCCTGTGGCCACCAGAGAATTCTCCCCCCTACCCCCCAGCCAGGGATCATGGTCAACCAGGACGCTTTAAAAGCCAGCGTGTGTTTGCACCCAGGCCAAGGACCTTGTCTGTTGCTGGGAGCTGCTGGGCCCCCTCCTTGGCTGACTTTGGCCTAAAGACTCCCCAGCAGCTTTGCCCAGATGACTTGAGGTGGCTTTTAGCCGACCTCTTCCCCGCTCCATCACTGGGTTCACAGCCTCAAGGGGGTCTAGCCCTCTGCAGTCCCAGTCTTTTTTGGGTTCCCTCCTGGTTTCTTTCATAGACATCTTCCCTAATAAAATCCTGTATGGTCACCCCCTGTCCTGTGCCTGCTTCTGGGAGAACTAGATTAATCTCAATGTTTTGTGGAAAAAAGCAGAGAAAGGAAGAAGAGAAGATTGGGGTGTGGGGGCCTAACAGGGCTAGAGAAGAGAAGAATGGGGTGTGGGAGCCTAACAGGGCTAGAGAAGAATGGGGCATGGGGGCCTAACAGGGCTAGAGAAGAATAGGGTGTGGGCCTAACAGGGCTAGAGAAGAATGGGGTGTGGGGGCCTAACAGGACTGGAGAGGAGAAGAATGGGGTGTGGAGGCCTCAGGGAGCTGGAGAGGAGAAGAATGGGGGGTGGGGGCCTCAGAGGGCTGGAGAAGTAAAGAATGGGGGTGGGGGCCTCAGGAAGCTGGCCATTCCAGTATCGGACAGGAGAGAGCTCTCGTCACCCACAGAGCCATGTCAGAAGCAGAAGGATGTACCAGTCCAGCTCTCCAGAGACAGATGTCAGGGGTGAAGATGTAAAGAAGGCATGAGCTTCTGAGCTGGACCTCAGTGGAGGGGGACTTCCCAGATGCAGACTGAGGAGAGTGTCTGTGGTGAGCAGGGCAGGACACAAGTGGGACAAGTGTAGCCCAGACGGCACCAGGAAGGAGGGACGGTCCCTGCCAGGAGCGGCAGGGCCTAAGAGGGTCAGGCTCGGGAGCCTGCCATGACTCGCTGCAACTTGCCTGGGCACACGAGTTCTGGTGTGTCTGGGAGGGCGTGTTTGGATCAAATGAATGCCTGAATTGGTGGACTGATTAAAGCAGGTGGGTGTCCCCAGCGTGTGTGGGCGTCCTCCAGTCTGATGAAGGCCTCATGGAACAGAGGCTGAGTAGGAAAGAGCCTTTTCTCTCTGTCCCTGAGCGGTGATGTTGGTCTCCTTCAAACACGACTTGGACCAGAACTCATGCCATTGGCTCTCCTGGCTCCCCACCTTTTTGCTGTGTGTGGGTTGTATATGTGTAGACCTGTGTGTGTGTGTGTGTGTGTGTGTGTACTGCTTCTTCAGTTTCCCTGGAGAATCCAGACTAACACATAGCTGGCTTTTTTGTTTTCCATGAGTATTACAGAACCACTAAAATTCCATAGCAGGATTTTTTTTTTGAGACAGGTTTTGTTCTGTCACCCCAGGCTAGAGAACAGTGGGTCATCACAGTTCACAGCAACTCACATCCTGCCTCAGTCTCCCAAGCAGCTGGGACTACAGGTGCCCGACACACCGCCCGGCTAGTTTTTCTATTTTAAGTAGAGACAGGGGCTCACTCTTGTTCAGGCCGGCCTTGAACTCCTGAGCTCAAGGGATCCACCTGCCTTGGCCTCCCAGAGTGTGGGGATCACAGGCATGTGCCACTGTGCCGGCCAAGTTTTACTATTTGAGATCCCTCACGTACATGGAGTCAAGCAGAGCTGGCCCTCCTGTGACGATCTTATTTCATCAGCTTAACGCCCTCTAGTTTTATCCATGTTGTTGCACGTGTCAGAATTTCCGCCCTTTCTGAGGCTGAATAATTTTCCATTGTTCGAATAAACCACATTTTCTTTGCCATTTCTCTTCAATGAACATTACATTGTTTCCGTGTCTTGGTTATTGTGAACAGAGGTGCGGTGAATGTGAGGATGCAAATGTATCTTTCGAGATTGTGATTTCCATTCTTTCTGGCATAGGCTCAGAAAGGGGGTTGTTGAGTGGTGTGTAAATCCCTCTTGCACTCCTCTGAAGAACTGCTGTGCATGTTTCCGAGCTGACACTTCACATCCCCACCTGCAGTTTACAATATCCTCACCCTCACTTGTTACCTTTTGGTATTTTTTTTTAAAAGTATAATAACTGTCCTAGCAAGAGTGAGGTGATATCGCATTGTGATTTAGTATTAATTCCAAATAAATAAAAATATTTTTTCAATGCCAGAGGGAATAAAAAGAGATACCCACATCTTGTGAACACCATTTGCCGAGTTTCCACAAGCGTGTAAGCTGCAGGATCAAAGGCATCATGGTCAAGGGCATTCTCTCACCCGCCGCAGCCATTCCTCTGTGGTTGCATTTCTTTCCTTACTGCAGTTTTTGTCTATTCTAGAACGTACAAACGGAAAGATGCAATACATACTCTTTTGTGTAAGGTTTCTTTCATCGAGCTTACTTTAAATTTTTAAAATTCATCTGTGATTCTAGCAGCAGCCCATTTATTTTTTTATTTTATCTATTTATTTTTTTTGAGACGGAGCCTCAAGCTATCCCCCTGGGTAGAGCACCATGGCATCACACTCACAGCAACCTCCAACTCCTGGGCTCAAGCGAGTCTCCTGCCTCAGCCTCCCAAGTAGCTGGGACCACAGGCACCCACCACAACGCCTGGCCATTTTTTGGTTGCAGCCGTCATTGTTGTTTGGTGGGCCCCGGCTGGGGATTTGAACCCGCCACCTTAGGTGTATGTGGCTGGCGCCTTAGCCGCTTGAGCCTCAGGCACCGAGCCTAAACCTCAGATTGTTTCTCATCTCCCCACTTCAGCCTAAGACCCCTCCAGTGCTCCCTCTGGCTCCTGGACAAAACCCAAACTTCTGAGCATGATCACCACTCTCCTTATGGTCTGGCCCTGCCTACTGGTCTCTCCTGCCCACCACTTGCTCTATATCTGTCTCTACCCCAGCCAGGTCTCTGTATAGGCCATCTGGCCCCCTGGAAGACGGTTGCCACCTTTCTTCTGTGCCTGCCTCACACCAGATCCTTCTTGAGGCATCATTGTTGTTGGACCCCTCCTAGAACCCTCCTAACACACTGGATCCAGGCTGGGTTTAGTGCCACCTGGATGCCCACAGTGCACCATCAGGGCAGGTCCCACCACTGGGCTGAGAGCTCCCAGGGGGGAGGTTTGCAACATGCAGAGTTTGTGTGCATTGAGGGGGTGCTTAGAAAGAGCCCAGGTCTCTCTGAATCCACATGCCAGGGGCTTACATTGCTGAGCTTTGAGCCAGAGGCCCCAGTGTGAGGATGCCAGAAGTGCCCTCCTCACCTCAGTCTTCTTGCTCTGCAAAACGGGCTGTTCACACCTGTTACCTCCCTCTAGGAGGGCGTGAAATGGAAATGGGGTGACCAACACAGGAGCTTGTCCAGCATCTATGCTGCTCTCCACCCAAGGTAGGCCCCGTGCTGAGGGTCCCATAAGATCTCTGAGAGGCCAGTGTATGGTTAGGGAGATAGAAGTTGGACAGTGGCAGCCCTGGAGTGTCACCCCAGACAATCTGACCACAAAACCCATGTTTCGTGATGGACCGAATGAGGTTTGTCCCTGTTATACCATTCTCGTTGTTGTTGTGTAAGACAAACGTAGAAATCTGTTTTATCCCGCCCCCATCATGCTGACACTGGCTGGCCTGTTCCCCACATTCTGTGAGCCAGAAGACATCCAATCAGCAGGTGCCTTTGGGCGGGTAGAGGATGGCAAACCTGCACTCATGTCACTAACCGTGACAGACATGACCAGCTGTGACAGGTGTTTGCGTGGCTCTAATCACCAAACACTGAATCCGAATTTAACAAAACTGTGGTAAACCATGTTGGGTCACTATCCCTTTGGAAAATAATGTGACTTTATTGAGAAGTGTCCTGTGACCACAAATTCTACCCTGGATAAGAGTTCTCAAAGCGAGATCAGCCTTCTCAGCATCACCTGGGCATTTGGAGAAATGCACGTGTTCCTGTAAATATCCTTTAGCATGGTACTGACACACTTCACTGTGTGTAAGTTGCATCTCAGTGAAAAAGAAGAGGAGGTCGAGTGTGGAGCTCCAATGTTTAGGTCGACATGTGCATTTGGTAACACTGAGATGTGTGAGGTGCAAGCTGATGCTAAGATTCTGGGCAGAGGCACCCAGGCGTGTCAACAGATCAGAATGTTCTACTTTTAAGCTGGAATTCATGATTATTACTATCAGTATTTAAATAAAAAGTTATTTAACCTAAAAAATCTTTATTGGAGAACAGAAGCTGGACAGAATGTGGTGTGGGGGACAGTGTAAGAAGTTTACACTCCCCTCTTCCAGAGCAGAAGGTGGATAAATGTTTTTCAGACTTTGTTTTTAGAGTGATGAGACTCTGCTGTAGGAAGCTGCAATGGCAGATGTAGGACATTATGGATTTATCAAAACCTGTAGGGTCCAAAGGTAGTAGTGCGCCCCTGTAATTTTGGCACTTTGGGAGGCTGAGGCAGGAGGATCACTTGAGGCAAGGAGTTCAAGGCTGCAGTGAGCTGTGATTGTACCACTGCACTCCAGCCTGGGTGAAAGAGCAAGATCTTCTTCTTCTTCTTTTTTTTTTTTGGAGACAGAGTCTCAAGTTGTTGCCCTGGGTAGAATACTACAGCGTCACAGCTCACAGCAACCTCAAACTCATGGGCTTAAGCGGTTCTCTTGCTTCAGCCTCACAAGTAGCTAGGACTACAGGTGCCTGCCACAACACCTGGCTATTTTTTGGTTGCAGTTGTCATTGTTGTTTAGCTGGCCTGGGCCGGGTTCAAACCCATCACCCTTGGTATATGTGGCTGGCACCCTGCCAACTGAGCTACAAGCACTGCTAAGTAAGACCCTGTCTCTTAAACAAACAATGGATGCCTATGCTAGGGCTTGTATATGTCCCCCAGATGTCAGATGTCAGAAACCTGATCTTCAAATCCTGTATGTCTGCAGGATACAACACAGGGTTGACAGTGCTGGGCACTAGGGACAGGGTGGTCTGGACAAAGTCCAAGCATCACTGCTGGCCCAGGGCACTGAAAACAATATTTACCAGACACAGCAGCTGTCTCAGCCCTGTCATAATCAGCAGTGATAAGAAAAAGGCAAGACAGCAGTGCAGTAAACAGGATGTGTTAAGAGTTCAATCCTGCAGCTGAAGATAAACCACTTGTTTTATAACCTTTATCCTGTTTTTGAAGCTTTCACCTGTTCTGTATTTTCTCGTGCCTGGGATTTCAATAAAAGCCTGTGAGAATCATAGGGAGAGGATGCACCTTTGTCTCTCCACATGGAGGGCTTGGGGTGTTGGCCTCCCCAGACCCCTCAGTTCAATGCATATTGTCTGGGTAGGTGTGTCAAGTCCCACCAAGGTATGTTGATGGCATTAGGAGGTGGAGTCTTTGGGGGTAAATCAGGATTAGATAAGGTCATCAGGGTAGGATCCCCTTGCTGGGACTGGTGGACTTGTAATGGGGGGGACAGACTGTGCTGGCATGCTCCTGCTCTCTGTCACGTGATGACACCATTGAGAGGGACCTTGCCAGATTCCTGGCACCATGATAGTGACTTTCCCAGCTTCCTGACCATAAGAAATAAACTTCTATTCTCTATCAATTACCCACTCTCAGGTATCAGTTATACAACAGAAAAGAGACTTGTAACGTTTTATTTGCTGCTGGATGTTGTGGACAAATTATTGTGGAGGTTCTGGGACAGTGTTGTCTACTCCTAAAGAAGGTATGGCTTTATTCTCACAGGCAGATTCTCACAGATCACCTTGGCCCTAGTAAGACTTGCTGGGGAGTAGCACCTCTATTCCCTCAAAGGAAACCCTGTGATGTTCTGCAGCCTTCCTTGTGCAGGGCCTGGTCTGCAGCCTGTGCAGCTCTGCACTCCCCACTCAGCCCCCCAATCCCTGCTCAGCTCCCTCCCTCCCAGCCCTTCTCTCCTGGTTCCTTAGTGCTTTCATGGGGCATGTGCAACTTAGAAGTCAACCACCAAGTTCCTCTGAAGGGGATTTGCACTCAGGTTTTGGGGCTCCTTCTCTCCAGTGGTTTTGGAGCCCCAACATCTTCCCCCTGCTCCCCAGATCAGCAAGGCTGTACCTTCTGGTGCTCACCTCCACACGTGGGGAGACACTGGGCAGGGAAACCAGGGTGAACGTGGGCTCAGTTTTTTGTTTCCCTTCACTCAAGCCCCAATCCTGCTAGCTTCCACTGCTCCTCGTGTGCCTTTATATGTGTGTGTGTGTGTGTGTGTGTGTGTGTGTGTGTGTAATGAAGCTGTATTAATATATGGCTGTACAGCTTCATATTATAGCTCCCTTCTGGGAGGGTTAGCTCAATGCAGCCTCAGCCTCGGCTCTTTCTGGAGAGGCCTCTGCTATTTCCCCAACTACCACCAGAGGGGCATGGCAGCTGGCTCCACGCCATTCTCAGGGGCCACCCAGGTGCCACTCACGGGAAAGGCTGCCAGCCTGGTGGTGGTGGGGGATTCCTACTGCAAAGCCCCACTCACAGATGCAGCAAGTGACCCAGTCTCAGAGGATGTGGGGCCGTGACTCCGCCTGGTCTCAGCTGCTGTTGTACAAAGCCTCTTTCCTGTCCTGGTGACAGCCACAGCCTTTAACAAGGTTCTCAGATCCCCAGGGGGGTCAGAGAGGATTCCTGGGGCTGCTGACCGCTGAGGGTTTTCTGTTGGTTTTGGAGCCCCAGGGTCTGGATCATGGGACCTCATCAGGCTGGTTGGGTGAATGAATGAATGAATGAATGAATGTCAGGTTAGTTCCCAGCTGATGGCCTGGATTGACTAAGGGCCTGGAATTTATTCCCATGGACAGTGTAGCTCTGCCCTGCTTTGGACATCCACAGAACCCATGTGGACTAGAATGCCACAGCATGATTTAGCCATCAGCCAAGATCTTCCTGCAAAATGAGGAGCCTGTGGCAGCCAGTCTCCAAGAAAGCTCCAGCAAGCCCACCTGCAGGGATTCATGTCCCCTCCATTTGAGCTGGCCCTGTGGCGACTTGGACCTACAGAATGCAGGGGAAATGGGAGGCTCAGACTGACAGATTGGAGAGCCAGAGGCCCAGGCATCTGTCCCTCATCACGTGGAGAAGAGCCACCCAGCTGAGCCCAGCCAACCCACAGAGTGCAAGGAACAATAAAATGGTTGGTCTAAGTCAGGGGTGTTTAACCTGTGGCTGCCTGGCAGGTTGCATGCTGATTTTGTGAGGACTTTTTTTATTAGCTGTAGTGTCAGATATCACAAAATGTATAAATGCACCTTTTTTTTTTGTTTGCTAGTGTTTGTGTACGTACTGGGCAGTCCAAGACAACTCCAACGTGCAGCAGAGAAGAAAAAAAAGGTTGGAAAACCCCTGTGAGTCTAAGCCATTGCATTTTGGGATGTCTGGTTACACCGCAACAGAAAGCCAAAGCAGCTAGCAGAGTGTAATGTCTTTGACCACAGGTCTCCCAGATCTACACCCACACATAGGCCCAGCCTCTGCTGATAAGTTTATGGCCTGAATACAACTCTTTTTAAACAAACAAACCTGTCTCCGTATCTTAACACTAAGAACTTTATATCTCCACATCCCTCTCTCTTTTTTTTTTTTTTTTTTTTGAGACAGAGTCTCACTTTGTTGCCCTGGCTAGAGTGCCGTGGTGTCATTATAGCTCACAGTGACCTCAAACTATCAGGACTCAAGTGATCCTCCTTCCTCAGCCTCTTGAATAGCTGGACTATAGGTGCCCATCATGATGCCCGCCTAATTTTTCTGTTTTTAGCTCTGTTCACTCTTGCTCTGGCTGGTCTCCAACTCCTGAACTCAAGGGATCCTCCGACATTGGCCTCCCAGAGTGCCGGGACTACCCTGACCAAAACCTCATCTTCTTTTATATAACTGTCACGGCAGGTTCATAGGCCACACCTCCAGCCCCACCCCTTCCGTCTACGACCAGGCACTGCCTGCATTTCTCTGACCAGAGTTCAGCACAATCCACTTCCAAATAACCAGAGGTGATGGTCAAGGTGTGTGATGACATCCAGATGGCATGGCCACTGTCCAACCAGAATGGTTATGGCTGAGGGACCAAACATTAACCCTTTGGTTCCTGGACCATGGGAGAAGTCTAGAATCTTCCAAGGCAGAGGGGACAGGCTCACCTGCCAGGCTCACCTGGCACCCTCACCTTCTCTAAAGGTATGAGGGTTGGAGTAGCTGAAGTGAAGGGCTCTGGGATCATGGACAAGCTGGTGTGGCAGTAGTTTGATGGCTTTGTGGCTGGTACAGCCACACTGAGGTGGGGGTGTGGGGAGCCATGGAGGGCACCTTGGGAAGTGCCATTGGCCACTCACAGAAAACCTCCTCCCCCTGAGCTGACCCTCCCTGGCTGGATGCTCACATACTTGCCAAGCCCGTGAGGCCTGACATCTTAAGAAGTCACCTCTGAAAAGCATAGCAGAGCAGCCCTCCTCACCTGCACCCAGCTCTGGTCTTCAGGACCATATCCAGGGAGGATGCTGGGAGCAGGGGAACCCTTGAACACGGACTCCTCATAATTTTTTCTAATCACAAAAATAAACCATTATTTATAATTGTAGATAAAAAACATAAAGTAGCCCAGTGTCTGAGTATATTCCTTCCTTCAAGCCTTTCTGAGGTTCTGTGGGGCAAGAGAGGCCACCGAGCCCTGGGGCTGAGGGCCACAGCTTTGTAGGAGAGATGTCCAACCCCAGCTCTGCCATGCACTGGCTGTGTGACCTGAAGTGAGTCACTTCCTTTGAGACTCCTTTTCTTTTCTGAAAAATGGGAAAAATAATAGTTCTTACCACAGGACATAGCTATGATGGCCACATAAGGTGCCAAGGGCCTTGCCCAGTGCCCAGAACTTTGCAAGCTCCTGACCAGTGGTGGCTATTAAATATGCTCACGTTTTGCAAATAGGAGAGAGTGTCCACCTGTTACTTACAGGTGTCGTTTCCTTCAATCTGTTGTCAACATCTTTACATGCCCACAAACTCTTCTCTACGACATCAGTTTAAACAGCGGGGCATTCTGCTGGGGGAACAGAACAGCTACCGCGACCCTGGGGGATGTTGCCAGGGGCCTCTTTGCTGCCAAGGGTGGTAAGCCTGTTTGCTGTTGGGCTCTTGGGGTGGACAGTGGGTGGTCACGTGAGAAAATCTGTGAACTGAGGTTGTCCACAGGAAGGTCATGGGCATGAGAATTCACAGCAGTGGCATACACCCTCTGGGCATTATTGGTGGGGGTGACACTAATGACAACATTATCTGGTTGTCTCTGTCCCATCCTAGAGAATTGATGGGCCACTGAGATCCAGGGTGAGGGGGGGGGTGCAGAGAAGGTCTGCATGGGCTGAGGGTATGGCTGCAGGCCCAGCTCTGCTGCTGACAGATACCTCTTCTCTGCTGAGGGGGTGAAGTAGCGGGCTCCTGCTGTTGGGCTTGCTGTGTGGACAGCCGTGTGTAAACACTCAGCACAGTGCCTGATACATAGAAGGTGCCCTATAAATCTCAGTTGTTGTTTATTACTTCTCTGAGTTCTGTGACTTTGGCAAACCGCCCCCTGCCCGGGCCTCCATTTTCTCAGGGGGTGAGATAGACAGCGTTATAGCTCAGTCCTAAGCCGCCTGATTGCCCCATGCATCCCTTCTCTGCAGGATAAAGGCAGTCAGGATGATTTCAGCACCACAAGGGAAGGACAGCAGCCTGGGAGCTGTCCCTGGAGCTGCATTCACTGGAGGGCTGCCTGACAGGGGCATGGGAGGTGGGCTGGGGATAGCAGAGGGGCTGGTGGGAGATGGAGGACACCTATGTATGCTGGGCGCAACTGAGTCTCTTGTGCCAGCGTATGGAGTCAGCCTTCCCTGTCATTCCAGGCAGCCCCAGGTGGGAGCTGGGTGAACTGACCCTGAGTGTCAGGGACCACAGCCTGCCAGGTGAGCCTATTCCCTCTGCCACTATTTTCCGTCCCCCTCCACTCATCTCTATGACTCCATCTTCCACCAGGTCCTAAAAAATAGCACCTGTTGGCCACGCTGATAAAAATATCACTCGGCTGGTATGCTCAGGGCAGCCTCCCTACACCCCAGACTGGAAGCAGCCCAGGGGCCAACGGTAGGGCTGTGGATAGATACATCACAGCCTGATGTGACATCATACAGCTGTGAAAATAGGTGAGCTTCCCTTACACACTACACAGACGCATCAAGCAAAGTAAGCAAGACCCAGTTCTGTATGGTTCTGGCCATCTAGCTCATGGACAGGCAGGGGGAGGGTGGAGTGTGTCTTGTCTGCACCTAAACATGGCTGGCCTTTGGGAAGTGGGGTGGTTGGGAGTGGAGGGGCCTGTGAGATGCTGGGAAGTGTAATTTCTTGGCTGCTGATGGTTGTCTAAGTTCTCACTTGATGTATGCCCCCATGTGTGGCATTGTAGCTTGAGGGGAGAGAAGCCTGGGAGGAGGAGGAAAAAGGCTCTGAGGCGTTTGCTGGGTGAGTTCTCAGTGCTTAGGAGTTTCTCTCAAGGTATGGGGGATGAGAGTTGGGAGTCTGGGCTGGAGACGCTGGTCTCTGCTGCCCACCCAGTGGCGTGTTCTGGGGAGAAAGGGAGAGAACAGGCAGGGGAGGCAGGAAGTGGGCTGGGACCCACGGAGGGGCTGAGGCTGCAGGACAGGGGCGTCCCACGGTAGCTGTGTGGGGATCTCAGGATCTAGTCCCCAGCTGCGAGGCAGAGGAAGCAGTGATGCTGGCTGGATTCCCAGGGCAAAGAGCTCACCCAGCTAATCAGAAAGAAGGGCTCACTTCCAGGGTTGACGGGGCAGAGGCCGTGCAAATCTGGGCACGTGAGTGTGGGCATGCCTGCTGTCAGAGGAGGGAGCCTGCACTGTGTATTTACATGCATTTGTGTTTGTGCTGTGGGTACAGGGTATGCGTGTGGGGACTGGGTTTAGTTATGCCCATGGGGAGTGTGGGTTACCTGTGCTGGGTTTTCTGTGTCCGTGTGTGCAGTTGCATGTATGCTGGCCCTGCTGGGGGGGGATTTCTTGTTTGTATTTTTGTGTGTACGCGCGTGTGTGTCCAAGCCTGTTTTTTTCTGTGTACATGCATGTGTGTCTGTATCTGGGTGTTTGGGGGAGTTGTGTATACTGTGGATTTGGCATGTGTCTGTGTGCATGTGGCATGTATGTACATCTGCATGTATGTGCACAAGTGTGCTGTGAAAAGGTATGTTGTGTATGTGCCCAGGTTTGGGCGTGCAGGTATGTCACAAATATGCACAGGTGTGTTGTGTCTGAGCACAGGTGTGTGGGCAGTGTCCTAGGAGCCTGGAGGGCCCTGGAAGAGGAGCAAGAGGCAGGTGCTACCCAGAGACGTGAAAGACCCTGCAGCCTGGTGCTCCATCCAGGGTGCCCCCCATGCCCCTGCCCCCAGCTGTGCCTCCCTCCCCGTCATCTCTAGGGAAGGAGAACCTCAGGTGCATTCATAAAAACCTCCTTGCCGGCTCGGCACCTGTGGCTCAAGCGGCTAAGGCACCAGCCATGTACACCTAAGGTGGCGGGTTCGAATCCCCAGCCCAGGCCCGCCAAACAACAATGACGGCTGCAACCAAAAAATGGCCAGGCGTTGTGGCGGGCACCTGTAGTCCCAGCTACTTGGGAGGCTGAGACACGAGACTTGCTTGAGCCCAGGAGTTGGAGGTTGCTGTGAGCATGATGCCATGGCACTCTACCCAGGGGGACAGCTTGAGGCTCTGTCTCAAAAAAAAAAAAACAAAAAAACCCCCCTCCTTGCCTTGGAGGGAGACTGGCAGCTGGGTACCGAGCTGGATTAGGTAAAGGTTGGGGGAGGAGGAGGGCAGTTGAGGGATAGGGAAGGAGAGTCAGGCAGGGGAAGAGGATGAGGAGGGGCAAGAGGGAGGAGGAGAAAGAGGCTCATTTCTCCCAGGCTATAAACAGGGTCCTGGGCCAGGACTGTGAGCAGCTCTAATCCCCAGGCCCCGTCCCCCCATCCCTCTCTCCCCTGCCCCTCTTTCAGTCCCCCTAGTCGCTTGTCCCATCTTTCTCCCCCCCTTTCCCTCTCTCCTCTGCCCCTCTCACCCCCCTGCCAATTTTCTCCCCCCATCTGGCTGTGGTGTGTCTGTTTCTGTTCCCCTATTTCTTTCCCTAACCTGGAAATTGGGGGCTGAACAGGTAATCCTCATGGAGGGCTTTGCTGGCCGCAGCAATCAGTGCTAAATCTCCCACTGGTCCCCGATGGAGGCTGTTGTGGCTGACTGGAAGACCAGGACCTCTCTGCCCCACCTTGGAGCCCTAGGGTCCTGGGAACTCAGCTGAGCAGCTGGTGCTGTGGGCACAGGGGTTCCTCCTGGTTCCTGCTGCTGAGTCCTTGCAGGGTCTAGTTCTGTGGGGGAAGGGCTCAGCTGACGTCCACATGTCCTGACTATGGTTCCAGGGCCTGGACTCCAGCAGGTCACCTGCTGTGACATTCCTAAGTGGTAGTCTGGCCCATGGCCTCTTGTGGGGGGTCAGGGCAGGCAAGATTGCCTGTATCTTGGCCGTCCATCTGCAAGGGACACATACACGGTCCTGCCACTCAGAAGGAGCCTTCGCTAGTGTGGGGCTGAATAGTGTCTCCCGATATTCATGGCCAGCTGGCCCCTCAGAATGTGACCTTATCGGGAACAAGGTTGTTACAAGTGTAGTTAAGGTTTGTTTGGAGATGAATCTTCCTGGGTCCCTGAATCCAATGAGAATGTCCTTATAGGGACAGAAAAGGAGAGACATGGATGCCAAGGCCACCCAGAGGCAAGGCAGAGATCAGAGTGACAGGTCAACAAAGCAAGGACCCCCTGCAGACCCCAGCAGCCAGGAGCAGGAAGGGACCTTCCCCTAGAGCCTCTGGAGGGCACAGGGTCCTTGCAGATGTTATCGGGTTAAGATGAGGACACTGGGGTGGCCCTAACCCAATGTTACTGGTGCCCTGATAACAGGAGGAGGCAGGCAGGTGGCCATGTGTGGATGGAGGCAGAGATGGGATGATGTAGCCATAAGCCAAGAAGGCCAAGGGGTCACTGCCCAATAGCACCCGGAGACTGTGGAACAGTCAGACCTCACTGAGCCATCTAGGCGCACTGCTGACAGCATTATCTCAGAGTCCTGGCCCCAGAACCGTAAAAGAATACATTTTTGTTTTTCTGAGCACCCCCTCTCCGAGGTGGTTCTTTGTGAGGGAGCCCCAGGAGCTCGGCCAGGGAGGAAGAGGGTTTGGGCCAAAGGGGTTTGGAAGCAGGTGGGCTCTCATGACTTCATCTCACTTGCCTCATCTTCCTCAGCCCATCTGGAGGTGGCGGGGTCTCCAGCAGGGCCCGTCACCCGAGCAGCCTCTGCTCAGCCCCCATCTCGCATCCTGGCACCCAACATGTTTTCAAACACCACCAATACCTGAGAAAGGTGCTGGAGACCCCTTGCAGCCTCCCAGAGCCCAAAACAACCAGTCTGCTCTTTCCCAGAGACCAACTTGCTGAACACTTCCCCAGACGCCTCATGCGTTCCCTCAGCAACCCACCATATTCACCAGGGTCTCGCCGCCTTCTCTTGGGTGGGAGGAGGCCTGACGTCCCTCCAGGGTCAGATGCTTCAGCCCAGGTGCTGGCTATGCCACTTCATGTGCACAGTGGACGTGTGCCAGGTGGCGAGCACTGGGACCATCAATCCGGGTTTCTGCTTTCTTGGTTTCCCTCCATCTTGCCTTTGATTGGAGAGGGATTATTTCACGGACATGAGCCATTCTTGTCTGTACCTGCCAGTGTATGAGAAGCCAGGGCGCATGCACCTGGGTGTTCCTCACACCTGCTGCTGGGGTTTCTCTTTGCTGACTCGGGGACCAGGTGGTACCACTCTGGCGTGCTGTGGTGTGATTCCTGCTTCCAGCAGGACCTAATTGAGCTTCGTCCTGTGCCTGAGTGATAAACAACATCCGCATCAGCTGCAGGAACCTGGCTGCCTGGGGAGCCTGTGGGAACTGACTTCTGGGAGCTTCCACTTCCTTATGAAGCGTCGGAAATGTCCTTCAAGGCGTGGCACCTGTAGCTCAGCGGTGAGGGTGCAAGTCACATATACCAGAGTTGGCCAGTTTGAGCCTAACCTGGGTCTGCCAAACAACAATGACAATTACAACCAAAAAATAGCTGGGTGTTGTGGCAGGTGCCTGTAGTCCAAGCTATCTGGGAGGCTGAGGCAAGAGAATTGCTTAAGCCCAAGAGTTTGAGGTTGCTCTTAGCTGTGATGCCACAGCACTCTACCGAGGGCAACATAGTGAGACTCTGTAAGAGAACTGCTTAAGCCCAAGCGTTTGAGGTTGCTCTTAGCTGTGATGCCATAGCACTCTACCAAGGGCGACATAGTAAGACTCTGTAAAAGAATCGCTTAAGCCCAAGTGTTTGAGGTCGTTGTGAGCCGTGATGCTACGGCACTCTACCAAGGGCGACATAGTGAGACTCTGTCTCCAAAATAAAAAAGTTCTTCAAGCCTGTGTCACTGCAGAGGCCCCTGAGCCAGTAAGGGGCACTTCCAGGAAACCCAAGAGACTCCTAGTGGAGGGACATGCAGTGTGCTCAGTGTGAGGGGATAGATTCCTGTCGTGGTCTGACCATGTATATTTATATATATAATTTTTTTTTTTGCAGTTTTTGTCCAGGGCTGGGTTTGAACCTGCCACCTCTGGCATATGGGGCCAGCGCCCTACTCCTTCTTTGAGCCACAGGTGCCGCCCAACCAGAGATATTCTTTTTTTTTTTTTTTTTTTTTGAGACAGAGCCTCAAGCTGTCCCCCTGGGTAGAGTGCCGTGGCATTACAGCTCACAGTAACCTCCAACTCCTGGGCTCAAGTGAGTCTCCTGCCTCTGCCTCCCAAGTAGCTGGGACCACAGGCGCCCGCCACAACGCCCGGCTATTTTTTGGTTGCAGCCGTCATTGTTGTTTGGTGGGTCCGGGCTGGATTCGAACCTGC
>CAUYTI010119453.1:0-23313 GCA_963575145.1 Galago senegalensis
GCGTTGTGGTGGGCACCTGTGGTCCCAGCTACTTAGGAGGCTGAGGCAGGAGACTCGCTTGAGCCCAGGAGTTGGAGGTTGCTGTGAGCGTGATGCCATGGCACTCTACCCAGGGGGATAGCTTGAGGCTCTGTCTCAAAAAAAAAAAAAAAAAAGCACCAAAGCCTTCGATTCTGATGATGTTGATTTATTTATGTCGCTCATGCTGGTGGTGTCATAGCTAATGAGGCTTTGCCCAACCTGATGTCACAAAGATTTATGCTTCTGTTTTCTTCTAAGAGTTTAATAGTTTGGGCTCTTACATTTAGGTTCTAAACATTTTCAGCTAGCTGTAAATGACGTGAAGTAGGGGGTCTAACTTCTTTCTTTTGCGTAGATATCCACATGTTGAACTGTCATAGACAGTGCTCCAAACCCTTTGCGTGGCTGGGCATACAAGATGGATGTGACCAGAGAGCCTCACTGGGCCAGATGACCAATGTCTAGGAAATAAGAGACCCTCAAAAAATGACAAATGAACATGGTATGAGCTGAGGAACCAGAGCCACCAAGTTCAGGTTCTGGAGTCCCCTTTGCCCCGTACATGGCTCTGAGTGATTCTGACTTCCCTTGGGGACAGGGGGCAAACCCCCAGTGCTGCTACTGTCTGAGTCCCAAATATTTTTTGAAGGCTGCCTGAGGGAGGGAGAGTGAAGGGAAGAGAACTGGGGAGCAGCCGGCCTGGTTGTGAACCAGGATAGGGGCCCTTGAATCACAAAAGAAAGGTGCCTGTACTCAAGGTCGACATTTCTTGCCTTAAGCTTCAAGAGGCAAAAGCAGGGAAAAGCTCTTGGCTGGCAGATAAAATGAAAAGATAAGAGTGCTGGCAGCCACCCCAGACATCTCTGCACCAGCAAAAGCTGCATCGTATCCTTCAGGCCAAGTGGAGACGCAGCCTGGGGGACAGCCAGGCTATGGATGAGCCTAGGGTCTGGGGAAAGGACAAGGCACCCTTGGAAGGGAAATGTGGTGGTCAGCAGGACCTCACGAGACAGAGGCTGGCTTCCCGTCCACTTCTCCAGGAAGCGGGCACTGTCTGTCTTTCCCCAGCCCCGACACTGCAGTGGCCTGGGCTGGGGCCAGGAGTAGGAAAGCCTCTAGTGAGCTGGCAGTTCCCAAGTGGCTGCAGGGTCAGGGCAGAAGAGAACTCTGCGTCTATGGGGCCCTTGCCCTCCTCTGTTCTCCAGTCCCGGGAATGCAGGTAAGATGCCCCTCGGGCATTCAACCCATGCTGCGTGCCAGGCACGGTGCCAGGCTCAGGGGAGACGGCAGCAAACTAGGCCCCTGCTGCATCAGCTCATTTTCTATGCCAAGTAGGTGTGCGTGATGGGGAGACAGACAATAAACAAGCGGGTGAATCATCGCAGAGGGCCACAAATGCCACAGAAAAATTAAAGCCCGGTAATGGAATAGAATCTCTCACTGGGTCCTTAGGGATGGCCTCTCCAAGAGGTGACATTTGACTGAGACTAGAGAGAAAGAGGCCGGATGTGCAAGAGCTGGAGGAAGTGTTCCAGGCAGAGAGAACAGCGCGTACAAAGGCCCAGAGGCGGGAGTCAGCGTGGCCTGGCGGGAGAACTGGAAGCAGGTCAGCACGGCTGGAGCGACCAGCAGAGGGCCGAGGGCAGCTGACCAACTGAGCCTGCAGCACCACGCTGGCCACTGTGGGAAATGCCGGGCTTTGTTCTAATATGTAACAGAAGGTTCTGGAGAGTTTTAAATAAGAGAGTGGTATGATCAGTATTCACTGTAAAAAGGTCCTTCAGACTCCTGGGTCACAGAGGAGAAGCATGTGGGGTGGGCAAGGGAGGCCCTGGCAGGGTCTCACTGGCAGGTTGCACAACTATGAGGTGTTTGAAAGTGGAGGTTTAATTATTATCCAGCAGATCAGGAGATGCCCACTGTTGAAAGGTGGTTTGTTAGACTCCCAAACTCCAAGAAGAAAAAACACAGCATGCCACAGGCAGGGTGCCCAGGAAGCACCAGAGAGGGCAGGAGGTGGGAGGCCAGGAGGGGGACACATGGACAGGTCCTCTCTTGAGGTTTCTGTGGGAAGGGAGGGCAAGGCAGGCTGAGCAGGTTCAGAGCTGGCTGGCAGGGGAAATTCCTGCAGGCTCTCGGCAGAGGGGTCACCCATGGTCGTCTGGTACCTGGCTCTGGGGTGACCAGGGCAGGTGACCATGGCCCTGAGGTGAGACCCTGCTAGAGAAGCTGCTGGATGTGGGGTGGTTTGAAAGGTGGGCCCCCAGGCAGGTCCTCTGCTAGCTCTAGGAGTTGGTTAATCTTTTTTTTTTTTTTTGAGATAGAATTTCACTATATTGCCCTTGGTAGAGTGCCGTGCTGTCATAGCTCACAACAACCTCAAACTCTTGGGCTTAAGCAATTCTCTTGCCTCAGTCTCCCGAGTAGCTGGGACTACAGGCACCTGCCACAATGCCCAGCTATTTTTTTGTTGTAGTTGTCATTGTCGTTTAGTGGGCCCAGGCCGGGTTCAAACCCACCAGACCTCGTGTATGTGGCCAGAGCCCTAACTACAGGGACTAAGCCAGAGTTGGCTAATCTTCAAAGGGACAGTCCATCGTCCATGGTCTACAAGGACATAGATGTCAAAGCACCAGAAACAAAGAGGACATCTGTTTTCTGTGTAGAGAGGTTATGGGTGGAAACCGACAAGCTCTGCTGCTGGGTTAGATGAGGGTGACCAGGGAACAGGAAGGATCAGAGATGCTGCCTGCCGGGCTTTTGGCTTCAGCTATTGGGTCCTCTTGTTCTTGAAGCAAGTCTCTGGGGGCCAGGGACATAGATACCCTCAGGGTGTGTAAGCTTCATGTAGGGAGTATGGGCAAGGCAGTGGCATGAAGCACCTTGACACAGATTCTTGCCTATAATAGATGTGTTACTAAAACGTAACACAGAATTTAAAAATTCATTCTAACCATTTAGAATTCACATCCCCTTGTGTGCTTCTATTGCTGTTCCAGCAACCAGGATTCAGGTTGGCTTTTCCTCGTTTAGGGGCTAGAATGCTTCCACGATGAGGGAGGGTCTCTGCTGCTATAGTCCTAGAATCAAATCCTTCAAGAAACAAATCTTATTTATGACAGGGGTGCTCTTCATTGGAATTTAAGACAGTCTTTTAAAAAACTATAGACTCTTTTGACCATTGCCTCTAACATTTTTGTTTAGTTAGATCTTATTTTATTAAATTCAATTATATGTAATGGTAAATAACTGTTATTATTTTTTAAGTCAAGTTTAAGGAAACAGATCGCCCATATGACGTAAAGCTGGAGTGCCCAACCTGCTGGCCCTTGGGCCACGTGCAAATTCTGTGAGGACTTTTTTTGCTGACCTTCAGCATCAGATATCACAAAAAGCATGCGTGGACTTTCTCTTTTCGGCTGATCAGCTTTTGCTACATTTGTGTGTTTAATGTATGGCCCAAGACCACTCTATTCCAATGTGTAGCAGAACATCAGAAAGGTTGGACATCCCTGAGTCACAAAGTAAGTGCTTAATAAAAAGCGTTCCTGTGATTTGTTTTGATGGCACAGCCTCCACGAAAGTCAGGACTGGTGATGTCTTTACATCTATAGCAAAGC
Source organism: Galago senegalensis (assembly GCA_963575145.1). Lineage (NCBI taxonomy): Eukaryota > Metazoa > Chordata > Mammalia > Primates > Galagidae > Galago > Galago senegalensis. The sequence goes on from CAUYTI010119453.1 coordinate 3,642, forward strand.
TGCAAAAGAGCTCCTTCCCCAGAACATACCCTCAGCCTTAACCCGGTGAGGGACTAAATGAGCTGTGTTGCGTTCTGACAAACTCAAAGGCTCTTGAGTTCTTGCTAATTAAGATGTCACACAGAATCTGCAGTGTGGATGGAACTATTGATTGCTGGTGAGAAATCAGATCGTGTGGTTTGGGGCATGGATGAAGGACTTTCCCTGGCCAACGTCCCTTCACCCTGCAGCATTCTCTGGAGTCACAGCAGCTGAAATTCACACCCATGAAATGATCACCAGGCACCTGCCAACATCACTGTTACTGTTTCTCAGCCTTTCTACTTTGAGGGGAGTGTTTTGTCATCTAGACTATAAACACTTTGTAGGCAAGACATCTGCTGGCTACTGTATCTTATTAACATTAATTCTGCTCTCCCAGCACCCAGCCCCCTCACTCCTTGATGTATGTTTATTGGTTAAATGGATACATTAATTAATACAGCATAGTTATCAGCTGGCAGATCTTTGTCAGACCAACTTTTAGTTTTTACATATGCAAAAAATCACATTCGGTTGTACGTCAAAGGACACTACCAAGAGAGTGAAAAGACAGCCCACCATAGAACAAGAGAAAATATTTGCAAATCATTTCTCTGATAAGGAATTGACATTCAGAATATAAAGGACTCTTTCAACTCAACAGCAAAAAAAAAAAAAAGACAGCCCAATTCAAAAATGGGCAAAGGACTTGAATAGACTTATTTTCACAAAAGAAATTCAAGTGGCCAATAAGTGACATGAAAAATGCTCAACATCATTAGTCACTAGGGAGATGCCAGCAAAGCCACTATGAGGTACCACTTCACACCCACTAAAGCAGTGGTTCTCAACCTTCCTAATGCCATGATGTATTTTCATTGTTGCAAAGGGGTCTCGATCCCCAGGTTGAGAACCTCTGCTCTAGAGTAACTATGAGAAAAACAAACATAGAAAACCCCCATGCACAGAAAATAATCCTTGTTGAAAAGAATGTAGAGAAATTAGGAACCTCACACATTGCTGATGGGATAGTGAAATGGTGCAACCACCGTAAACACTATTTAGCAGTTCCTTAAAAAGTTACATACAGAATTACTATACGATCCAATCCCAGGTGCATACCCAAAGGAATTGAAAGCATGGACTCAGATACTTGTGCACTAATGTCCATGGCAGCGATATTCACTACAGGCAAAAGCTGGAAGCAGCCCAGGTGTCTGTAATCCCATGAGTGGATAAACATAACCTGGTTCATCCATACAATGGAACACCATTCAGCCACCAAAAGGGACAAAATTCTGCCACGTTATAGCCTGGATGAAACTTGAGAACATTATGTTACATGAAAGAAATCAGTCACAAAAGACAGATACGGCAGGATTCCAGATATTGCCTAAAATACGCAGGCAAACTCCTACCAACTGACACCAGAGTGGTGGGCACCAGGGGATGGGGGCGGGGACATGGGGACTTCGTGTTGAATGGGGACAGAATTTCTGTTTGGGAGATGAAAAAGTTCTGTAGGTGGATGGTGGTGATGGTCACTTAACACCATAAAAACTTAATGCCACTGAATTGTACACTTAAAAATAACCAACATAGTGAATTTTCTATTTGCATATATCATCACAGTAAACAATACTTATAATCAAGATTCCTGCCAGTAAAAAATATTTTTAGAAACTACTGAAAAGACAAGGCAGGATTGGGGATGAGAAGCTAAGCATCTCACCCAGGATGCCTGTCTGGCTCTCCCGGGATAAGGAGGTGCCCAGCTGTCAGCTGGTCATTGTCTGCTTTGCTATGGGGAAGGTTGGGCACAGGGAAGTTTGATCACCATGGCTGACACCTGTCAGAGCTGGGCCAGCAGCCAAGTGCACACAGCCAAAACAGGCATCTCTTCAAGGACCCAGATCACATCTTCATTTCTGTATCCCTCTCCACACTTCAACAACACCTGTCCATCTGCAATGTTATTGTAAAGGGTAATTAAGTGTCAGCTTAACTCAGACACTTTGCCTTCATTACAAGTCCAGCATGGGAGAGTGTTGAGTTTGTTTAACATAAAAGGCGTACGCAATTCGAACAGACGCCTGGGTCTCTGAAATGCTTCATTTCCAGAACCCTGGCAGTTAGGTAATAGGCAAGTAATGTTTTCCTAACTCTTCTAGTGTTAAGCGTCCCTGATGAAGCTCCGAACGAGCTTATCTGTACTACATTCCAGGATGTTGGGTAAAGGTAGTGTGAGGTGCCCAGGTACTTGAAATCCAGAGTGACAAATAGACTGCTACTGGGTGCTGCAGTTAGCACTAGTTCCACACAAAGAGGTATTTAGAGGTGAGGCAGGAAGTGCAAATGGAGCCCTAATTAATGCACGTGCTAATTATGCTTCCTTGCGATTGGGGGATTTACCCTGATGTGATACACACACACACACACACACACACACAAACACATATATGTACATCTTTTTTTTTTTGAAACAGAGTCTCAGTTTGTCACCCTCCGTAGAGTGCTGTGACATCACAGCTCACAGCAATCTCAAACTCTTGGGCTCAAGTGATTCTCTTGCCTCAGCCTTCTGAGTAGCTGGGACTACAGGCACCGGCCACAACGCCCAACTATTTGTTTTTAGAAATGGGCGGGTCTCACTCTTGCTCAGGCTGTTCTCAAACTTCTCAGCTCAAGCAACCCACTGCCTTGGCCTCTCAGAGAGCTAGGGGCACAGGTGTGAGCAGTCACAACCAGCCTGAGGATATTTTCAAAGCTGCTGTGTGTAACTGGTAAGTTGAACAAGCGAGAGTCCTTTGGTGCAAAAGAAAACTTCATCTTCCCCGACCTATTCTGGCTCAGACCTGGTTGAATGTTCTTATTTGTCCCCTGGGTAAAAATCTAAGGCAAGTTCCTGAGTCTACTGGCCTCTCTCTAGTACTTAAGAGAGCCATCCCCTGTCAGAGTCAAAACCCCCAAGTTATGGCTTCTCCCCACCCTGTACTCCCACGGGGAGGAGACAGGGAGTGTGGGGCTGCCCCCCACCCATTGCTAGCTGCACTTTCTGGCTCTCCTAGGCTTTCAAAGGCGAAAGGGACAGATGAGGTTTAACTGGACTCTTAGGTCACAAGGAGCTGCTGCTCCCTGGATTTGGCAGGAATTTAAACTTACCACGTGGGGAATTTTCGAGACTCCTTCAAAACACAAAGCTCTCACAGCTGCTGTTCTTTTGATTCCAGTGAAAACACCTCCTCTGGATGCTCTTATCTGTAACTCCACCTCCGACTCCTGAGAATGAGGTATTAAACCCCTGAATTCTCTTCCCCATCCGGGAGGTCTGGTTGGGAGAATCTAAGACCCCCATAGCCCAGCACCTTTCATGGCGCCTCCCACCTGGGACAGGCTGTCAGGGAAGGAATTTTACCACCAGGGGTGTTTCAGGCAGGGGTCTGTCAGGTGGGATCACACGCTTGCCATAATCTCCAATGTGCTTGGTCTTTTTTCTGCCTCAAAGTAACAGCTGACCTAAGGGATGTAAAACCGTCCCTTGACCTCTCCCTGCCTTTTGCTGGCTCACCCACGCCTTCCTCTGGAACTGGGAATGGCTGGTGACAAAAAACCAGGCCCTCAACTGAAGTGGAGGCCAGGTCCCATTTTAACGTCCCATTACTCGTGCATTTTAATGACCAAAAGATGGAGCGCGGAGTAAGGATTTCCTTTTTTCCAAAAAAGGTGAAAAATTTTCAGCAGAACTCAAGAGACCCATGTGAATCACTGAGCAATTTCAGAAGGCCTACAAGATTGCTCAGAACCGCAAGTCACTGTTCAGAGTTCCTGCAGCTAATAGAGGCCTTTACAGCCCACGTGCTGCCTCAACCAACTGGAATTCTTCTCCGTTGGATAAGTTTTGTCAGCAATATTCATGATCTCCTGGGTGCCCTTATTGGTACTAGAATACAGGTGTGGTCTCTTTCCTCCCCTAACCTAATTACGGAAGAGTCTGGGTTCCCTCTCAGGCCGCCTCAGTACTCGTTTATTACCCTAGAGAGCCACCACGTGTCGGCAGGCAGCCCTCACCCATCTTTATATCCTCCTGTCTCAGCCCCGTGCCCGGCACATGAGTCTGACAAAGCCTGATTTGAATTACAACCTCAGGATGAGGCAGAGCGATCCATGGAGACCAGGCATTTATTCTCCAAGGAGTTGACTCTTCTCCTTAAAAACATTCTTTTTAATTAGATTTTAGATTTTTAAAAAAATCAATCTCTGCTCTTTTATTTTATTGCTCTGCTGTTATATTAGATTGTGCCCTTGGTGCCTTAGAAGCGTAATGAGTAAAGTCAATAAAACAAACTAGCAGGCGCATTAAAACTGCCTGGATTTTTAAAACGTGGACCCCTACCATCCTCTATTGGAAAAGGCCAGGTTTTCTAATCTGTAAGGTGAGAGGGCCTGGTGTTCTGTCGAGGCTATTTGCCTATTCAGTATCCATTCTTCCCATCTTCATTAGTAATAGACCCTTGATTTTATTCAGTATTGCGGTGTACACAAGCTTCTCTTGAAGCTGAGCATGGCCATGTTGCTGAGTTCTGGTCGATGAAATTAAGCAGATGTCCTCAGATAGAATTTATGAAAGGAGAAACAGAGAGCTGGCATGTGCTTTTAAAATATTCTTCCTGCCCCCCGCCTCTTGCTTTTTGCCTGAGATACTGATGTGATGGCTGGAGCTCCAGCAACTTGATTGGCTCATGAAGCAACTGTGAGAGTGGAGGTCAGAGGTTAAGGATGGAAGAAGAGAAAGATTGGGAGAACCAGACTCTCTGATGACACCAATAAAACTAATGGGGCCACCACAGCAGCCAGGGACCTCTGACCTCTGGAATGCCTTTAGGTGAGAGAGAAAGACTTTACCTCTGATTTCTCTCATTTACTCAGTTTTGTATGGTTACCTCTGTTATATAGAATTGCTTAGGCTTGGTGCTTGTGGTTCAAGTGGCTAAGATGCCAGCCACATACACCTAAGGTGGCGGGTTCGAATCCAGCCTGGGCCTGCCAAATAACAATGACGGCTGCAACCAAAAAATGGCCGGGTGTTGTGGCGGGCACCTGTGGTCCCAGGTACTTGGGAGGCGGAGGCAGGAGACTCGCTTGAGCCCAGGAGTTGGAGGTTGCTATGAGCTGTGATGCCATAGCACTCTACCCACAGGAATAGCTTGAGGCTCTGTCTCAAAAAAAAAAAAAAAAAGAATTGCTTAGACTCCAGTCATTTTATGTTACCCTTTGTGGAAGGAAGTCTCTCTAAAATGATCTGCACACTCTCTTGCCTCCTTAAACCAATCATGTCGTGAATGTGGGGTTGCTACCTAAAACACAAGATGCTCAGTTCAGAAGTTCAGATAAGCCACAAATAATTTTTTAGTAAAGCCAAGTCCCAACGGTTGCATGGGACATGCTGATACTAAAAAATAATTCATTGTTTGTCTGAAATTCAAATTTAACTGGGAATCCCCGAATTTTATTTGCTATCTCAGCCAGCCCTAACCGAACAGACACTTTTCCTGCTATTTCCTACGGTACTGTGTACAGTGATCCATAGGGAGCCTGTTAAGGCACACGAGGTCGGACAATTAAGTTCATAAACTCATTCTGGAAAAAGTACTCCATACCTCACTGTTGAATATCACTATGGTCACCGTCAAAGCCCTTCCCTCAGCCATCGGTGACCACAGTGATCCTTTCACTCCTGTGTTCTTATTCTGCTCTTTTTATATTTCTGTCTCTTCCTTCATTGTCACCTGTCGGTCACCCCATCTGCTGTTCCCCCCCACGTGCGTCTGCTGTAGCCTCTGCCCATTTGTGATGTGTGCCTGGGTAATCTGTGTGTAAACAGCCCAGAGCTTGTGCTCTGGAGCCGGAAGCCTGGTGGATTCGCGGTCCCCGGTTTGTAGCTTTGTGACCTCAGGCAAGTCATTTGACTGTCTGAGCTCATATTCCCTGGTATCCAATATGAGGGGGAGAATCAGAGCCGCCTCATGGGTTATGTGAGAGTTAAGTATGTTTAATATGGAGAATATGCCGGGGGCGGCGCCTGACCCTTAGTAAGCACTCAGCAAACGGGAGCAGTTGCTATGCGGTGAGCTTAGCCACCGGAAAATTAGGCTGGATAAACAGGATCTAAGGAGAGATCTTCTATGAGTACAACATGAGCAATAGGGGTGTTGAGGTCCCTGAGAGGAAGGGACGGAAGGGAGGCCGGGAACCGGGCCCTGAAATCCGGAGAGAGCGGAAGAGTGCAGTCCAATCCAGACCATGATGGGAAGTGGAGTTTAAATGGGTAGCACAGGTATCAGTGGTCATGGGCTGAGTTGTGCCCCCCAAATTCAGATATTAAAGCCATAACATTCAGTACCCCAGAATGCGACTATGTTTAGAGACAAGGTCTTTAAAGAGGTAATGAAGTTAAAATAAAATCATGAGAGGGGGTCCTAATCCGATATGACTGGTATCCTCATCAGAAGAGGGGGTCCTAATCCGATATGACTGGTATCCTCATCAGAAGAGGCGTTCAGGACACAGATGCACATACAGAGAAGACCCCGTGAGGACACAGGGAGAAGGCGGCAGCCACGTGCCGGGGGAGAGGCCCCAGGAGAAACCAGCCCTGCAGACACCTTAATCTTGGCCTTTCCACTTCCAGACTGGGAGGGAATGAACTTCTGGAGTTGTGTCACCCAGCCTGGGGTGCTTTGTTCTAGCAGCCCCACTGACACCAGTGATACAGTGTCACACAGAAGGGTGTGGAACCACAGCAGTAGACACATGTCCGAGGCAGGCATCTGTCCCTTTATCCAGTGGATGTCACTTTCATCGTCATGGTGGTTGTTTATTGATGCCAGGTGCTTTCCCAGCCCAGGTTGTTTGGTGACCAAGGCAGCAGTGGTTCTAGTGAGAGGTGGCAGAGTACACAGAGACGGGGGATGTGTGCAACTGGGCTGCCTGGGAGCAGGTGGGAAGCAGAGGAGAGGCTCCTTGGAGAGAGGGTGCAAGGCTGACACCTGGAGGGGAGAAGGGGCCAGGTCCATGTTTTAAAGGACCCATGGAGGCCAGTGCTGCTAGAACTGAGCGTGTGAAGGAGAGTGCGGCCCAGAGGCGCACCGGTCACTGCTGGACCTCCCAGCCTCACGGCCTTCCTGATGTTTTTGTGTTTTACTCTGGGACAAGGGGCAGGTCTAAAGGGGTATAGACTTGCAGAGGTGGGGGTACTCAAGCCACCTTGTGTGTTGTGGAACACAGGTGCCACTTCCGCAGATGGTGCAGAGAGCTGTAACTTGGGCTTGGGAAGCCACTTTCACTTATTGGGGGTGCTGGACATTAGAAGCCCCCAAGTGGCAGAGGTCATAGAGTTGCCTAGAATTGATGAACAATTCCACTGGGCACAGACAGAGAAGAAAAGGAATGTGTTCCTTCCTTCACTTACGAACACCAGGTGGTGTTCCTCCAGTGCTAGGGACACCTCAGGGAACTGGGCAGCCACCTTCTCTGCCTCCACAAATGCAGGCAGGCAGGGAATAAGCAGGTAATTGCCCAGGGCCGGGTGCTGATGAACGTGCACTGAGCAAGGAACAGAGCAAGGAATGCAGACTTGGACAATCAAGTCCATGAACTCATCCTAGAAAAAGTGTGACATGCCTCATTGCTGAATGTCCCTGTGGTCCACCTTCGAAGTATTCACGTTGGCCACTTGGTGACTACAGTCATTGTCAGCAATGAGATGTACAGCACTTTTTAGAAGATGAGTTTAAATGTTTCAAGTTGTATGTGAAAACACCACACTGTACCCCAGAAGTGCATTAATGTACATAGTTACCATTCAATTAAAAAAAAAGAGAGAGAGAAGAAAAAAAAAAAGATGAGTTTGTGAACTTAGTTGTCAGGCTTCCTACTACAACAACAACACAGAAAAAGAGTTCCAAAATTGCTTTGAAGAGTGGAATAGGCACAGGCGTCAGGGTATAGCTTCCCCAGGGGAGGATACCTCGAAGGTGACCAGAATGCTATTCAGCAATGGAGTATGTAGCCCTTTCTCTAGGATGAATTTGGGAAGTTAATTGTCAGACCTGGACCTCATAGAGCAGTGTGCAGGGGCTGGTGGACTGTCTTGGGTATACACCATGAGGTGTGGGACCTGTGGGCAGAGAGAAAGGTGCTTGTGACTAAGGGGGTCTTGTCAAGCCCCAGGAAGGCTTCTCTGCAGTGGAAAGGTTTCTCATGCCAGGACCTGAAAATGCCCTCATCAGCCCTTTGCAGCTAAAGCGTCTTCATTCTTCTGTTCAACACAGATACCTTTGGGAAGAACCTTCACTTAAGCCAGTTAACTCCATTGAACCCCCAGCACCTTAGAAGGATACATTAACAATCTCGGTTTGATTCAAGAGGAAAAGAGGAAGGCAGCAAAGACTTCATCCAGCGCAGATAGAATCTCACCTCTCCACGGCTCATCACAAATGCTCAAGAAGTGAACAACCGAGAAAACCCGGAGTGTGTAGACACAAGCTGGCTGATCTGGCATTTGAACATTTGTGGGTCTGCTAAGTACACCAAGAGCCAGACGCTGACTGAGGATAGGAGGTTGCCATCCCATAGCTGAAGATGATGAAGAAGCAAGAAGAAGAAATAATGTCAGTGTCTCAGGTTGGAAGGGTTTTTACTAATCACAAAATGCATTTGGCTTTGTGCCCCCACTTGCCGTGGCTCAGAGCAGCAGGAACTCAGTTTGGGCACAGTTACCAATGAGCTACGTAAGGGATGCAAGGTGGAGAAGCCTCGATCTTCTGCTGATGGCTAAAGGCACCATCTCGTCCCCCTCCCTGGCAACTGTGGTTTTGTGTTGGTGGAGAAAAGGCCAAGTGTGTTGAGGTCATCTAAGAAGGCTTTACTCATCCGGAAAGAGAGGCCACCATGATATGTGCAACTTTCTCCAGCCTCAGGCCAGATGTTTTGCATCTAGAAGTCCAGGGACTTTTTATGATTTAAGACCCAGGGACTCTCCTGAATTGATGGCAGTCTTGAGCTTATCTGGGCCAGCCCTTGCATTGAGGCAGCACCACTCCCAGACATTCAGGGGCTTTGCCTCATCCTAAAAAGGCAAAGACTGAGCAACCACCTCTAGAGGTAATATTTTAGAACCACTTCCAGACAGAACACTTGCCCAAGGTTTAACCTAGTTTTCTCCTGCTGTTACTGAAAATAAAAGAGACAGTGGGATCGTTGCATATTAACCCCTCGGGGGGAGGCAGTGGAAAGACATCAGCCATATCTGCCTTTCACCTCTGTATGCAGCTGCTTGCTGCTGGCTTAGGAGACTGAGACAGGGATTTGACTGCATGCGTTTTTTAAAAATCGAAATCCAAATTAGCAGGGTCATGTGCATGTCATGGCTGGGAGGATCTAGGGGCTAAGAAGATATCAAATATTTGTTAGAAATTTGCTCTTTTTAAAATTAAATCATAGCTGTGTGCATCAATGCAATCATGGGGTGCAGGGTGGTGTTTCATATACAATTTGAAATATTTTCATCAAATGTAGCCTTCATGTCATTTTCTTAGTTATTGTGTTAAGACATTTATAGTCTACTTTTAGAAAGAATCACTTGTACCCTTGTAAGATAAACCACAGAGGTGATCTCTTGAATCATCCTCCCTCCACCCATCCACCCCTCTCCCCTTCCAGAAATTTGCTCTTAAAGTAAAGGAAGGCATGACCAGATTTGTCAAAACATGACATTGGAAGGGGGAGGTCAAATTTGAGGACCTGCCACGTTGACAGTGTGCAAAAAACCACTGTTGTCCCTAAGTTTCTTCTTTCTTTTTGATTTAAAATGAAGCTTGTTTTCTGTTCATTATTGCCCTAGCAGATGTTCTGTTAATCGTGCCTGACCAAGGTAGATGGGCAGCAATATCTCTTCGTCATTCTGTTCTGCAGAGTTAACTTTGCTGACTCTTCCCCTACATAAAGGCGGGAGAGGCCAACCCTGGTGAGGATGGCAAGGGAGGATGCCCAGGGTTCGATCAGAATAGAGGATGCATCCAAAAACACACATGCCAGTAAAAGACACAAATCAGAGACGTGGGTTGGGTAGAAAATCAATGGTGTAAGCCTGGGTGCAGTGACTCATGCCTGTAATCCTAGCACTCTGGGAGGCTGAGGCAGGTAGATTGCCTGAGCTCATGAGTTCAAGACCAGCCTGAGCTCGAGTGAGACCTCAGACCTAAAAATAGCCAGGCGTTGTGGCAGACGCCTGTAGTCCCAGCTACTTCAAGAGAATCACTTGAGCCCAACAATTTGAGGTTGCTGTGATCTATGACGCCATGGCACTCTATCAAGGGTGACAATGTAAGACTCTGTATCAAAAAAAAAAAAAAAAAAAAAAGAAAAGAAAAGAAAAGAAAAATCAATGGTGTAGCGTTGAGATGGAGATGAATTTGCAGCCCCAGTATGATTAAACAGGGTATAATCAACAGCATAAATTCTGGAGCCAAATGGCCTAAATCCTGCCACTTGCTAGCTGTGTGACCGAAACCTCTTTGCACCTGAGTTTCCTCAACTGTAAAATGCAGGTGATCATAGTACCTGCCTCAGGGGGGTGTTGTAAGAATTAAATGTCAACACAAATGAGAACAAGAGACATTCTATACATGTAGCTACTAACTTCTTAGAGCCCAAGACGTCCATGGGATAGCACCTCTAAAGACTGAGGTGGGGGCGGTGGGCATCACATCTTGTTGTTGTTGTAATCACATGAAAGTTATCACTGGATGATGTAGTGGGTGGAAGGACAGACCCCCAAAGATATGTCCATCTAGAACCTGTGACTTTATTTGCAGAGGTGGTTAAGGATCTGGAGATGAGATATCCTAGATTAAGGTGGGTCTTAAATCCGAGGACAAGTGTCTTTATAAGACAATAGACAAAAAGAGAAGGGAAGCAGACACAGGAGAAGCTCACAAAAAGACAAGAGATTGGAATGATGTGTCTACAAGCCAAAAAAACACTACGGATGGCTGGCAGCCACTGGAAGCTGGAGAGAGGCCTGGGACAAATTCTTCCTCTGAGTTTTCCAGAAAGAACCAATGCTGCCCATTCCTTGATCTTGGACTTGTGGCCTCCAGAACTGTGAGACAACAAATTTCTGTTGTTTTCAACCGCCAAGTTTGTGGCCATTTGTTAGGGCAGCCCAAGGAAAGTAATATAGTCAACATGCCGGGTGTCAAAGTTGGAGGGGACCAAAGGGCTTGTGTCTGGTCTGGCCTCTGGATGTAAGGAAGTGACTTGGTATTTCCTCCCACCTTTAAAGGGTTGAAATTCCTTGGCTTAAGTCTGCATATCATGTAGAAAGAGGAAATGGAGTCACAGAGCAGAGAGGTGATTGTCAAGGTCACGTGACAGGGACAGAGGTTGACCACTTGCCTAAGAGGAGAGGACCATAGGATGAAGAACCTGAAGACACAAATTGTACTCCAGGTGCTGCACCTGACTAGCCGGTGACCTTGAGCAAGGCCCTGCCACTTCGCAGTCTCGGTTTTCTCATCCTTGAGACAGAAGGATTAGGTGACATGATCTCTGGGGTCCCTTCCACCCAGATACCCAGCGAGGGCGTTGCAGCTGGTCCTTGGCTCTGTCTGTCAGCATAGCTCAGGCTGCACAGCCTCACCTGTCTGCCAAAGCCCTTAAGTGAGGAAGGAGGGTGAGGGCATCCGGCAAGACGCCGTGCCCGTGTTGGCCGTGGTGCACTGCAGCACCAAGGCCGTCCCAGGCAGGGTGCGGGCAGCAGAGCCTCCCCACCTACTCTGTTTGGAAACAAGTCACACACTCTTGGCCTCACTTCAGTAATGAAAAGTACACAGAATTGATGCAATTGGTCCTTCTCAACAATTTATTGAGAAGGGGAATTTAAGTCTTCCTCCAACAACAAAAACCAGACACACACACACACACACATACACTTTCTCCTTTATTGCTCTTTCCCAGACTCTGAGTTTGCAGTAAATTCAACACCTGGGAATACGTCCTCCTCCCCTCACCCTCCTCTACTTCTCCTATCTATTCTGCACCATCCCTTGTGTATTACGTTAGAATGCGCTATTTTAACCATATCTGCATTTAAAGTGCTTCTCCTCTCCCGGACTTCTCTCAATTAAATCCCTGTCTCACTCAATCTTAAATGATATTAATTCGCATAGAGGCAGGAGGACAAATGTTCTGAATTACAGACATGTCAGGGAAAAAATTGACACTTGGTGGCCATCTCCGACGTTTCACATGCAAGCAAATTTTTTAAAAATGGAGTTTTCTTGAAGGAAAGCAAAACTAGAGACTTTTCAAACTGTTGAGAATTTGCCAACGGATGAAGAGGAATTTTCCTCTTCTTTTCGCCCTGGGTCTCTCCCTGTGTCCTTCCTGAATAAAGCGAGGGTGTCAACTTGTCTGAGGCAAAACAGGCTGTGGCGTATTGCCTCTGCCCCTTCCTGGGCATCAGGCTACAATTCGCAAACTTCCAAACAAGTCCCACCTTCTCCAAGATTAAAGATTAAGGGTTCTGCAGAATCTCAATCTTCTTTTGTGTGAGAACAGCATCTTCAGGTGAACAAATCTAGGAGGTGAGGCAGAACCTTGGACCTAGTTGGGAGAGAGGAGGCTCTTTGGAGATGTGTCTGTCTCTGTAGAAGTGAATATCCTGCAGTGTCAGGGGTTTAAATTAAATGGGGGGTGGGGGGGGGAATCATCCCTGCCACCTGCAGCGTTGACTCCCGGAATCATTTCGGTGCAGGGACCCAGCTGACACTTCTTATTTCGGGTCCTGCCTCTCCCGCAGCAGTCTGCAACTTGCCAGCACCCAAGCAGGACAGCAGCAGCTGAGCAGAGGACAGAGGTAACTTTCAGGGAGCGATGTGTTGGTTTCTGGGTGCTAGATCAGCTCACTTACGGGCTCCTGGGCTCCTCCTCGGACAGCCAGCAGAAAGGTTTCTTTTCCTTTGCATTTTAAAAAGCTTTCTCCTCTAAGAAGCTGGAGCCCTCTCCCTGCACTTTGTAAAAACTCTGAGCTCTATAAACTCCATCCAGGTCCTTCCCCTGATGGCTTCCCAGCAGAACAACAGAGGGAGAGCTGAGTCAGTTACTCACGGGAGTAAATTTTTAGAAATAATTTTAAAATGCTGTTCGAATTCTCTCTTTTAAAAAAATTTGCGTTTCTTTTTTATGCGGGCTTTATGTTTGCACTTCGTGTTTTAATTCAGCTACAAAGAGCATAAGTTTGTGGAGGAAATTTTGGTGGGGGTTTATGATTAAAAAAAAAAAAATCTACTCCATTGCAGTCGTGCTGCAGTCCCAGAAACCTGGTTTAACTGCAGAGGCTATCACGGTGCAGTCTGCCTCTCCTCTTTACCCTTGTCGAGTCTGAGCGTCTGGTTCCCACTCGCCCGACTGCTCCAAGCTCCCCCCCCAATCTCCTTGCCCACTCAGCCTCCGCAAAGGACCCCGGTAAGTGTGTTGATGTCCGTGACAGTTAGGGTTTGAAGGAGAATTTGGGCACTGCAGCTTTAAGAATGCCGTACTGCGAAATCTTTCTCCTTCAAGTGACTGCAGGACTGCAGCAGCGGCGGTGGCAGCGGCAGCAGCGGGAGGAGGCTGCTGGAGGAAGAGGAGGAGGAGGAGGAAGGAGAGAGGGAGGGAAGGGGATGCTGCCCACTTCGGGGTCAGCTTGTTGGGTACCCGGGACTGGGACGCGCTCAGTCCTGGGCAGGACGTTGACTTTCGGTTAGTTTCCCTCTCCCACATGTTGGGGGCGGGGACCCCTCAGACTTGGGGATGAGTTTAGGCTCAGTCCCTGCCTCGGTGCCTGCCAGCCTGCCGAGTGCGTTTGTGTCTGCGTTTGTCTGGTTAACTGGCTCTTTAAGCCATGTGGAATTGGGCTGGAGGATGCAGGTCTGATCTCTGCTGTGATTCTCTCCCCAGCCTAGCTTGGACCCTGGGAACACAGATGCGGCCGTCACCGCCTTATTAATTGGGGGAGGAGGTTTTCTTCTTTCGGATTTACAGAGAGCAGCTTTGGAGGGAAACTCGAAATAGAATGATTTGCGAGTGCAGGGGCAGAGGCTGCAGCATTTAGAACAGGATGAGCCCCTTCCGTGTTGGTAGCAGATGTTGAATGCTGATGCATTTGGGTGCCAGGCAGTGGGAGAGGGGGCTCCGGATCAGGCTCCCCTAACAGGACTGCATAAAAGCAGTGGGAAGCATGGCTGGGCAGTGGCTTTCTCTGGGGACCTGCTTAAGCAGCCTGAGGCAGCTGAGCTATGTTTTCTGGGACCCAGACTCCTGCACACCCAGCCAAAGGGCCTTCCCAAAGCCAGTTGCTGCCTCAGTAGGTGCTGGCTGGAGGAGCTCCCAGGCTGGCACTGCTGGCGTGGTAGTCCCAGACACGTGGTGCTCAGAGCAGAGCTACATCGGGGGTGAGGCTGTGCTGAGCCAATGGAGGCCTCTGCCCAGGTGATGCCAGGCACTGGGGGCTGAGCTCCTTGTGATTCCTCCCAAAGCAAAAAGGTATCTTTTTACAACGAAATTTTGGGTCTCGTAATAAGTCAGGTCAAAAGATGACCAGCCAACCTATAAATTATCCAGGCAAGCCCCTGAAACAGCAACTCGGCTGTTTTGACAGCCAAGCCTGGCGGAGGGACGTGACCTCTGTGGGTCCCCACATCGTGCTCTGGTTCTAACTCTAGACAGGAGCCCCACGTGGAAATGCGCCTGCACTCTGGCCAGGAGGGGTGGGGGCTGCCAGCGCTGAAGCTGAAGATACAGGGCAGGAGAGGTGCTCACACAAACAGCACAGGCGTCTGGGGAGATGTGGGCTCCCAGACAGGTATTTTATGGGGTCTTAGATGGCAGAATTACCTGGACTGGAAAAGCCCTCTGCAGGTAAACAAAACTCTCTCCCCCCCCCAAATTGGGAGCATCTTTCTACTGGCTGCCTTCACAGCCCCTGTTCTCTCCCCACAGCCTTGTCTCTTGCTCCATTTAAAAAATATTTTCCTCATAAATTTAAAACTGTCTTTGACTTCTGCCCATAAATGTTCAGCAACTTTAACTTTCTAGACTAACGTCCTTGGCCACTGATTTGGAGCCAGGGGCTTCTGAGGTCAGCACCGTGGGGTGCTAAAGATGCAGCCTCCATAACCTGTGTATCAGGCCCAGCGTGGACCCCCAACTCCTTAGGATGCTGGGATGGGCCGTTTGTCTCTGGACTTGTAGTTTTCCCCTGACGTATCTGGGGCTTGTGGAGTAAGCCATACAGTATGAAATGAACAGGGGGCAACTGTCTTGGTTTCTACAGCCTTCTCAGGGCCAGAGGCCTCCTTCCCTCAGCCAGGTGCTGTCTGTGTCAAAGTGGCCACATCAGGGTGACTGGGGAGAGGAGGCGCAGCTGCCAAGTTGACCTGAGGCTCTCAGAGGTGAGCAGGTGTAAGGGAGGGTTGGCTTAGCCCCTGCAGACCCCCAGATACCTTTATGTCTCTGACAACTGCTAAGAAGCTGGGTAAAGCAAGCACTGACCCAGAGCAGTGGGCGCCCCATGTGCCCCAGGCTTCCTCAGGCAGAAAGGCCACCACACCTCCCCAGCCCCCTCCAGCCCCCACTTCCTTCCGGAAGACTGACTAGCTTTGGACGCCCTTGTTCCTGCCCAGGTGTCAAATCCCCAAGGCCTGGTATTGGACCCCGCAGTAACAGCTAGGGGGCTATGTGGACTTGGGTTAGACTGGAAAAGGATTATCTGTCTTTCCATCCCCCAGGGTCCTAGGAGCAGGGTGCATCATAGCCCCGCAGTGACTGAGGGGAAAAAAATGAGACTAGAGCCGACTAGAGCCCCCGAATTAGATGGGAGCTGTGAATGGGGGCGCCGCAGAAGGGTGTCCGTTTGGGTCAGAGGTGCCAGGTGGTCATCCGTCCCGTGGACAGGGCTCCTAGGGACATCTCCCAATGCATCAGTGCTGACTCAGGGGTTTTCCTCCAGCTTGTTCCTCTCCTACCCCCCGCAACTGCCCCAGCGTGGCCAGCCAGGCCCTGGCCGCCGCCGCCGCCGCCGCCGCTGCCGCCGCCGCGCCGCTCTCCTTGCGCAGGGCAGTTGGAACCAGGGCTGCTGCAGGCCCTCCCCCGCCCTCCCCGCCCGCCTGCCCGCGGCTGGGGCCAAGTCAGCAGTGCCGAGCGCTGCGGAGACCCTGCACCACTGCTCCGGCGGCGCGCCCCGGCCGCTCGTCCCGACGGCCACCTCCTGGCGGCTGCGCGCAGCCAGCGCCGCCGGGACCCAGACCGGCGGCGGCGCTGATTGGTGCAGTGAGTGAGTCTCTGGCTTTATTTAGACCACCTTTTCTTGACGACGATACTTCATTGGAGTTGAAGGCTGGGAGCGGGAGGTAGCCTTCTCCCTTCTCCGTGGGAAGGATGGCAAATGGGGAATTCTGCTTCTCGGTGCTTGTACCAACTGGCTTTGTTCAACCTTGGGTGGGCCGTAGTCACAGGCGCTTTGGGGTTGGTTGAGCACCCACCAAGTGTGGGGCGTTCTTTGGGGCAACTCCATGGAAGAACGAGATGTATCTTCAGATGGCTTAGGAAGGCTTCAAGACTAGCCAGGGGAAGCTGTGTCCTGGGCCCTGGCTGGGATCTTCTACTCTGAATCATGGACTCCAGTTTGGAAGACAAGGCTGCCTTTCTGACTGGGGGGTAAGGAAGAGATTCCCAACTCAGCCTGCATCCTCTTGGGTGAGGGCAACACTCTTGAATGTTCCTACTCATGATTTCTGGGACAGCCTATGGAGACAAATAGAGGCTCAAAGATGGTGGGAGAAAGGTTCCCCCCGCCCCAATCATGTAGTTAGTTGGTTGCTGAAGGGTGAACTTGGAGAAGTCCAGCTTCCCTTGAAGAGGGAAACCAAACCAGCAAATGTGGGGTAGCGTCCCCTAGCTGCTGGCCCTCCTGGGTGATGTGATGGACTTTGGTGGCAGAAGCCAAGGACCTGGGGACAGAGAAGGCAGCCCTAGAGGGTCCAGACAGCACCTTCTGCCCAGAATAACAGCCTCTGGTGCAAGTCTTTATTTATGCCAGCTGCATAAAAATGCTACCCAGCTAATCCCCGGGGGCCCATCCTTGGCAAAAAGCCCCAACTCCCAGCAAGATGGGAAGTGATGTCAAGCTTCGCACACGAGCCCGCTCTTCTGGGGCTGTTCACAGTTGTGAGATAGTTTGGAGACTGATGCCTCTCAGCGTCCTGGACCCTGACTTCTGCTGGGAGAACCTCTGTCTTGGAGAACCTCTGTCTTGTCCCCCGCTTTAGGCTGAGTGTCTGTACCTTGGATGTTGCCCTTGGAGCCTGCATTGCGCTGGGAGGGGAGGGAGATTGGAGAAGGGGAGAAGCGGAGGTGGCAGAGGCAGTGGGGCCTGCAGACCCTGCTCCATGCTGATGTCATCAGTTTTGGGGCCCTTGGCAGGTCTGTGACTGCTTCAGAACTGACACCAAGAAGCCCCAACTCAGCCTGGGACAGGCACAGCACTGCGGCTCCCAGTCTTTCTGCCAAGGACGCGGGGAGAAGGCGGCTCTCCAGGAGACAGCTTGCACCCTCCAGGCAGAGCCAACTGGCCAGCCAGGTCCCTGCAGCTCCTGCAAGGCTGGAGGCATAAGGAAAAGTCAAGGGCCACGAGAACTGGAAGAGGATGCTGGTGCCGCTCAGCTGGCAAGGTGAGAGCACTCAGACTGCAGAAGAGAAGGAGAGGTAAGGAGGCCAGTGGGGCCCACAGGGAAAGGCTCCGAGAGCCCCAGCACCAGACCCTGACCCGCAGCACTTTGCTGCTCACCCAGTGCAGACTCAGCAGTCTTCACGGCTGTTCCCATTCTGTGCAGATCTGAGTGAGGATCAGATCTTATTTTTCTTTTAATTCATTTAAGCTTTAACTCTGGCCACCCAAGACAGATACTCAAGTCAAAGCTAGAAGAAACTTAGAAATCATATAGCCCAAGCTTCCAAGCTCAGGGGGAAGACAGTGAGGCCCAGAGATTCACCGACTTTCCCAAGGACACAGGAAGCTCAGGGCAGACCTGGGATTCCCTGAGACATGTGGGATGAGGATGAGATCATCAGTGCTGGACCCACCAGGTGCCCTGACTCAGATGAAATGAGACAAGGTAAGGAAATTGGGGACCGTGAGGTGACCCAGACCTGGGGTCCTAAGAGCCATGGGCAAAACTAACTAGACACCAGGCAGTGCTGCTCTGGGAACTGAACACTGCCTTTGAGCTGGTTTGCAGCACCTCTGATTTATGACTCTCACAGGGTGGAGTGCCAGGAGGAGAAAACATTAGGCTTCTTTTATATTATATTTCCTTCCTTCTCCTATTCTGGAAAATCTGGAGTGGGGGTGGGGGGCACTTGAGCCTGGAGTCCTCCTCATCAGGTTATTCATGCTGTAATGCAGACTGTCTCCAGCAGAGGGCCCCTGAGGACACGGGAAGGAAACCCAGCCGCTCACCACTGGGCAAGGCCGTTTGTGGGATGGAGTTTTTAGTTTAATTTGGTCTCACACATTCACGCAGGAAAGTTTTTCAGGATTTTGCATCAACTAATAGGAACAGGAAGTTTACTATGAAATTTCTCTGTCCTTCCGCATCTGTGTCATCTCCTAGGTCATCCCACAATCCATTTTTCGCTATACAGAGGTGTGTGCGGGGGATTTCCCTGTGGGTTCTCATTACTCAGGGTAGGGCTGATTGGTTAGTCGTTTGTATCTGTTATCTGAGAAAATCAGCCGCATTCCCAGCCTGGACGAGGGCGGCAAAGGGCAGTTGGGGACAGCCTAGCCGCGACGATGAACTCAGCATTCTGGTCCCGTAGCAAGGTCTTAGGACATCTTTGCGTTCCAGGTCAGGCCTTGTGCCCACCTCTCGTTTGGGGATTGCTACAGAATGACGGTGCAAACCCAGACAGAGTCCCATGAATCCGCCAGTGTTTGAGCTCATCCTCTCCCCACCAGCCTCCCCCTTGATGGTATCTGTCTTTCTGTCCTTGTTTGCGGGTTTCTCTTCAGCGTCTCTGCAGGCGTGGGCGATAAGTTCCCTCCTGAGTTCCCTCTTTCCTCGCAAAAGTCCCTAAGTGTTCCATGTGTACTAATGACCTTCAGCTACTTAGAGATGGATTACTGTGATTATCCAGAAGACAGCCCATTTTCTTACATCAGGAGATTGTTTCTCTTCTTTGTGATAAAATAGAGATCCTATTTTATCTCGGCTCCTAGTTGAGGGGAATGTAAGCGTGTTCGTGTGTACACATTGTTTGCTGGTCGCTACGAATGCTCAGCACATGAAAGTTGTCAGATCCCTTGTGGGGATTTAGGTGGTGGTTTGGTTAACTTGACAGAGGTGGAGAAAGTTAGCCAAGAAATTTGACCAGGGCCATCGCAAATGTGGCCAAGAGACAAAAACTAGTTCTTTTTTTTTTTTTTTTTTTTTTTTGAGACAGAGCCTCAAGCTGTCCCCCTGGGTAGAGTGCTGTGGCATTACAGCTCACAGCAACCTCCAACTCCTGGGCTCAAGCGAGTCTCTTGCCTCCGCCTCCCAAGTAGCTG
>CAUYTI010119454.1:0-15339 GCA_963575145.1 Galago senegalensis
CAAGCTGTCCCCCTGGGTAGAGTGCCATGGCATTACAGCTCACAGCAACCTCCAACTCCTGGGCTCTAGCGAGTCTCCTGCCTCCGCCTCCCAAGTAGCTGGGACCACAGGCGCCCGCCACAACGCCTGGCTATTTTTTGGTTGCAGCTGTCATTGTTGTTTGGCGGGCCCGGGCTGGGGATTCGAACCCGCCACCTTAGATGTACGTGGCTGGTGCCTTAGCCAGTTGAGTTATAGGCACCGAGCCTACATTATAGTTTCAAGTTAATTGTTTTTAACACAAAAGTGAAATAGATTTTAACAATTTGAAAATTGTGGTGAGGCTCGGTGCCTGTAGCTCAAGCGGCTAGGGCACCAGCCACATACAACAGAGCTGGCAGGTTTGAATCCAGCCCAGGCTTGCCAAACAACAATGACAGTTACAACCAAAAAATAGCCAAGCGTTGTGGTGGGTGCCAGTGGTCTCAGCTACTTGGGAGGCCGAGGCAGGAGAATCACTTAAGCCCAGGAGCTATGATGCCACGGCACTCTGCCCAGGGTGACATACACTAACAGATTTCTGTATTCGAGCATTTTTAAGTGCACACCTCAGCATATTAAGGGCTTTCACAGTGACTACTACCCTCACCTCCATCCATCTTCGTAACTTTTCCTTCTTCTTCAACTGAAACTCTGTGCTGTAACTCCCCCTCTTCTCCCCGGCCTGGCAGCCCCCGCTCTGCTTTCCATTTGATGGATCTGTCAAATCTGGGGACCTTGTATGAGTGTGTCCTGCCAAGTTTGTCCTTCTGTGGCTGGCTGTTTCACTGAGCACTGTCCTCAGAGCTTATCCGTGTTATGGCCTGTGTGAGAATTCCGTTCCCTGTTAGGGCTGAATTATTCTGTTTATCCATCCATCTGTCAATGCACGGGTTGCTCCTGCCCTTTGGCTAGTGCAGAGAACTCTTACCGTGTTGGGGGTGTGCACGAGCTGGCTGATTGCAATATACAAAGCTCTAACCAGCCTTTTTGTGGCTTGTGGTATCTCCCAACAGGTCACTTTGGCTTTGTGGACTATCATGTGCTAGTAGTGAGTGTTGCACCAGCCTGCCCAGAAGTCACACTTTGTAGGATTCCAAAGATAGTGTCCAGTACTGGGCAATGTGGGTCCAGTGATTTGCAGGTTGGAGGCTAAGCACATGTGGCCTTGCAGGAGTAGCTATGGCTGACCTTGGTGGAGACCCTGCCTTTCTGGTGAGGCACCCCGAGAATAAGAGCAGGGAGTATGGTCTCAGTTGGAGGAGACCCCTGCCCAGGCCCTGGGGTAGGTCTGAGGGGACCTGAGAGGGGCAGACAGAGCCTGATGGGCATACCCACATGCCATCCCATCCCAGTCCTGCCAAGAGGCTGGGGCATGGTGGCCACTGCAAACGACCCCTGTGAGGAGGCCTGCGGTTCTCGTCAGGGCACGTAGCACACCTGCCCAGATGTCCCTGCTGCCTGTCATCTGCATCACCTGGGTTTGGTTTCTAGTTTTCCTACCTCTCCTTTCAACTTGAACGTTAACAGTAGGGACAATCAGAGCACTCGGAGTTCTCTGGGGTTTCTCCACACTGAGCCCCTGTGAAGACCTCGGTCCCCCCAGACTGTCCTTGGGTTCATGCACGTGCTCGGTGAGCACCCAGCGCTATTCTATCTCTGTTCTGAGAGGGGCTGGCAGAGCTACCGTGTCCCGAGTGGGGCCTCGCAGACCAATGCGCTTCTGCAAAAGCCACCCGGGAGGAATGTCAGTTGGAAATGAGATCACGTCAGGCTTAGCTTTTGTACAGGGACACATGAGCAGGTTGGATCTGAGATGGCCTTGAGTGAATTTAGGGCCTTGTGAACCAGAGCCGATCAGTTACTAAGAGAAATGTTCTTGGTCAAATTATAAAAGTAAATGTTAACTAAGTTCACCGTGCAAGGTTAGCTGATGTCTTAAACCCCAGAGTGTGCTCCAGACACCAAGGTGACGGCTTTTTCCCCCACCCCACCTCCCTCCTTTGTCCCCTGACATCTCCCCAGACACCCCCAACTGGGCACACAGACACTGTCTACCGAGCCCACAGTGCTGGCAGTGTCCCAGCGGGGCAGGAGCTGTGCCCTTGAAGAGCCTAGGGTCCTCCAGCCTCCCAGTGGGGACCTGGCTGGGGATAGGGTTGGCCCAAGCTGCCAGGGCACCTACACCCACCCTCTCCCATGGGGAGACTGTTTTATTTATTTATTTATTTATTTGTATTTTCAGAAAGAGCATCCCCAGACAGTCTGCCCTGCTTGATTGATGCTGGGGGTGGAAGCTTTTCACAGTCCTTGGCCTTTGACCTTGCTTCCTGAGGGCGGCAACAGCGGTTTCTGGCAGGCCTGCTAGGGGGGCTGCGTGGGCATGTGCTGACTGCGCCTCCCCAGAGCCGGGTTTTGTAAACATTCAGAGCCACTTCCCAGGTTAACGACTGGGGATGTTTTCTGCTGGCTTGTTCTGATAAGCCTATAACCAAGCCTTATTTCCACTGGTAACACAGGCTGATCCACTCCAGGAGGTTAAAATAAAACATGCTGGGGCTGCACAGTGGACAGCAGGCACTGCCCCATCTCAGACTCTGCCCCTCATCCTGAGCAGCCAACACCAGGCCCTCAGGAGCTGGGTATTTACAGACAGAAAGGGAGGATGGACACACAGTTGGAACCAGGCGCCCCTCAGAGCTCCCATCTGGGCCCTGCCCACGTGCCCGGCCACAGCTGCCAGGATGGTGGAAGTTGGCATTGGGAAGTGGGCCCTGCAGCCTGGTAGCGGAGGAGGGCTGGAGCCCCTTTCTCGGCACAGCCTTGATCTCCAGTGGTGGATTAAGCGAGTTAGCAGTTAAAGCAGTTAATTGCTGTGCAGGGGGCCCTGGCTCATTGTTTGTCTGTGAATCACCCGCCCACACCAGGTGTCTCAGATAATAGACTGGGAACCTCAGCTAGGAGGATTTCCTGTCTGCAGATGTGCCGATTAAACCGCTGAGTGAAGACAGTCAGCCTGCGCTGTACTGGATTCGCCAGCTGAGTTAACCACTTGTGGCCTGATTCCACAGGTCAGGCGTGTGAGCAGGCGCAGTCCAGCGTAAAGGCTTCTAGGCTCCAGCTGAGGTCAGATTTGGCTTTAAGGAATGGACAGAGGACATCTGCATCAATAGCCATGGGACACCAGGCTGAGACTGTCATGTGTCCCTGGGCATCCCAGCCCTCTGCATGGTTCTCTGTTCCTCTTGGGGTACTAACAAGGAGTCTAGTGCATCTGTGCCTGTGCCATGGGAGGCCTCTCCATGGTTGGGAGAGCTGGCACGCAGGAGGGGCCTCTGTAGGCTTGGGTGCCTACAGCCCTGATGGCCACCATTTCCACCAACTGAGGGCTGGGAGGGCAGTCCCAGCTTACCTGGCCTCCATGGTGTAGTAGGTGACCCTGGGGAACAGCCAACCCAAATCTTACCACAGCCACTGGAGCTATTTCCTTTCCTTTGGAAAAGGACATTTTGCTGCAGACAGCTCCGCCTGTGTGCAAACTGGCTTCTCAGCCTCTTGGGCAGGGTGGGGCCGGCTCTCCTGCCCTGGAGCTCAGCTTCCCGACTTTAATAGGACATCAGGCAGAGGCCACCACTGGGAGGGTGTGCCTGGTACCCAGGCAGGGAGCAGGTCAGCCTAGGGAGAGCTATAGCCCAGCTCTTCTCTCCCCCCAGGGGCTGCTCAAGGTCACACAGCTGCAACCATCTTTGGTCAGCTGTGTTCTGCTGAGCTGCCCCCCACAGACATAGCCCATTGTGTTCTTCCTGGTGTGGACTCAGAGGTGACCGGGCCTGCCTCACCCAGGGGAGTGGCTGGGCCTGAGCAGGAGTTGTGGGTCACAAGTGCCTCCTTTCTGTTTTAGTGCGGTTTTGAAGTTTGTGATTATCAACATCAAGAGAGGCCCAAAGGCCGGGCCTGTGATCCCAGCACTTTGGGAGGCCAAGAGGGAAGGATCACCAGGAGTTTGAGGCCAGCCTGGATAATATAGTGAGACGTCCCATCTCTAGAAAAATGAAAAAAATCAGCTGGGCATGGTGGCATGTACCCATAGTTCCAGCTAGTCAAGGCAGGGGAGGTAGGAGTCTTTGAGGCCAACGGTTCAAGGCTATAGCAGCTGTAATCACAGCATTGTACTCCAGCCTGGGCAAACAGAGTAAGACCCTCTCAATAAAAAAAAAACAGAGAGAGAGAGAGAGACCCAAATCTGCTTGTTTGGAGAGGAAGAAAGTGGATATTCACATTCACAGTGCCCTGTCTGTATGAACCTTCTGAACTCTAAGAGGTGGCTGTGTCCTCTGCCACACCGTGCGGCCCCCGGCACCACTGCACTCACAGGAGCACCATCAGCTGAGCCCCAACTCAAGGCCACACCAACAGCTTGCAGGGGCTTGACCAGGGCAGAGGGCAGCAGTGCCCTGAGCCTACTGGCTAGCCTGGAGTCCAGCAGCTTGTCCCATGTCCAGACTTGTGTGGACGGTCTCATGTGACTCTGCACTGACCTTGTCAAATCTGTTTCCAAATCAGACTCAGGATTATGGTTAGAACGCAGTGGAAACCAGTTAAAGATGAGTGCAGGAATAAACCAAAGGAAGTACTGTAAAGAAAAAAAAGCTTAATAGAAACCCATCTGGATTTGAGCAGTCCTGTCCACACCTACTGTTGTGTGTGTCTGAGTTCAGTGAGTGCCCCATGGAGAAGCCAGCCTGTGGGGAGATTATGTTAACAGTATTAGAGTAGTAATGATGTCCCACCATGGAGTGCCCTCCTTCCCAAAGCTCCCAGGCACCTGAGCTGAGGCTCCACGGCACTTCTGCTAGCCACAGTTTCACAAGCCAGCGTGCGTTTACTTGATGCGTCACCAACTAGAACAGGGAGAAGCCTAGCCCCAGCCCTCAGAGAGCCTCACAAGGTATGAGACGCCATCAGGATGGCCTATGGGTCACACCACAATCCAGAGGGTCATTGATTCACTCAGCAAACATGGAGCCTCTGCTGTCATGCAAGACCAGCAGGACGGTGTTCAGACCTGCCCCTGGTGGGGCTCACAGCGGTGGAGAGGGGTTTGGGGCTCAGTGAGAGGGGACATCCACAAAACAAACAGAAAGCAAAGAAAATAGTATAATAAATAGGAAATATTAAAAAAAAAAAAAAAGAAAAGATAAATAGGAAATAAAATAAGTCTTGGGATCTGACTCCAGTTCCACTTTGTGGCCCCTCTGCCTTCCATGGGCTGCATAGGGCACGTGGCAGCAGCTGCCCTAGGGGCTACATGCTCCTTAGGGCGGTGGCCAGGTGGCCCATGCGGACCTGAGGGTGGAGCCACGTGGCAGGGCAGTGCCAGCCACCACAGCCATGCTGTCCTCAGGCTCTCCTGTCTGTCTCCCCATGCCTGGCTGCTGCTGGCACTTAACCCTTCCCTCACCACATGGGCTGTTCTTTGGGAACATGGGCCCGGGCAGGCATGAAATCACAGAGCATGCCTATTTTCCATCACGGGGCAAGAGAGGCCATGGAATTGCTGTTGGTCCCTCCTATGTTCACAGAGGAGGATGGGTAACTGCCACCTGGGTGGCTGGGGCCAGGCTGGCGGGACTCCCAGGGCTATTTGCCACCACGTCAGAGCCCAAGGGTGTCTCAGACCGTAGGGGCTAGAGGGAGGGGCTGCCCTTTTTCAGGGGCAGCACCTGGCTGGGCCTGGGGGTCCACAGCTCAGGTTTTGACCCAGTTCTCTGAGTCGTAGGCCCACCCACTCACTTGCAGAGCGGGATGTGAAGACATGCGTTTGTACCTGAATGTTTTTTGCTTTGGTAGGAGGAGAGACTGAGCTGGGCTCTCAGCCCCAGCCCTCTTTCCTGTGCAGTCTTGTTCCCCTGAAGGCAACCTGGTCCAGCGGGCAGCGATAAGACCTGCTCTAGGGCTGGCAGGGGCACCCATATAGAGGGGTGGCTAACATGTCAGTGGTTGCCATGTGTGAAGGGATGCTCCTGGGGTCATGGCCATAGCCCGCACTTGTGGCCAGCGGCACCTCTTGGCCTTATCTGTGTAGTAGGCCTATCCAGCCTTCAAGATGGCTGTCAGTTTGGCCACCTCTAACTCCCATGCTGCCCATGGCTCTGATGAGCAAGAAGATAACCTTTCTGGAGCCTGAGGGCAGCCTCACTCAGGTCTCCTTGGTTTCAGGACTGTGGGAGGTGACTGCAGTGGTGTCCCTGGGCCTCTCCCCTGGGCAGCATATGACTGTCCCAGCATGGTGCCCACAGGGAGGCTGCCTGTGTGGATGCCCTTGGTAGCAAGGAGCTGTTCCATCTGCTGCCTCAGCCCAGACAGATTCTGGAAAGCCAGCTTGGTCAGGGATGATGTCCTTCACGGTACCCTTGAGACCAATAGCAAGGTCTACAGGAGGGTCGAACACAGCCAGCCCCCTCCCGCTGCCCACAGATCACATACTGCAACAAGTCTACTCACGGGTGCGGCCCACAGGGCTGTATCTGGAGCTTTCATACCCTCGCACTTTGTAGAAAATACACTGGAGCATCACGCACCCATGATGAGGCCAGAATGGCGTGGAGATCTCTATAAATGGGTGAGGACAGGCAGGGACTTGGAATTTACGAAAAACCAGACACAGTTAACAAACATGTGGCCAAAAGTTATTTAATTCTGCTAGTCATCAGAAAAGTGCAAATTAAAACAAACAGCATGAGAGAGACTGCGGGCTGCCCCCAGGGAGGAGCAGTCTAGGAAGGACCATTTCAGGGCACAGCCCCTGCCCAGGCTGGGGAGCCCCCATGTCAGCTCTGCCACCTCTGAGGCCTTTCCCCCGAGGACATAAGCTGACATGTGACAGACCAGTACTCTAGGTCTCCTGGCGGTATCCAGGGGCCAGAGACGCAGGACCCCCCAGATGTCCCACCCAGCAGGGCCCACTCAGTACTTGGCAAACACCAGCCTAGGTGCTTGAGAGCTGAAGCCAAGGGATGGAGCATAGAGTGTGCAAAGCCCCTGAAAGACAACCTGGAGTGGGTGTAGGGCAAGCTGGGGCAGAGCTCTGAGCTCAACATGGGGGCTTGGCAGTGTGGGGGCGGGGGCCGGTGCAGGGTAGCTGGGGGCTCCCCTGTCCCCCAGATTGCCTGAGTGGTGCTGCCTTTATATTTACACAAGAGGAGGAGACACGGGGCAAATTGCCTGACCTTACTTCTCACACTGTTTAGGTTCCACTAGGCCGGGGCTGGGCATTGCCAGGCCACCGTTCTTGTGTGGTCAGTGGCCAGGTTCCCACCTCAGCACCTCTTTTCCATTCCCTGGGGCTCCAGGGCTGAGCTGAGTGGGGCCCACAACACCTGACTGGGTCCCTGGGGCACTTGACCTAACCCCACTGTGAGCACAGGGAACAGGACTGCAGGGGCCACCCTGTCTCTGCCACAGCCACTGTTCTAGTCCTTTGCTGGGTGAGGCCGAAGGGGCTTGGGGCCCAGCATCATTTCTGGCAAGGTCTGTCACCTCTGGGAGACATGGCCCCATGGCTTGGAGACAAGGGTTAAACTGGCCTCCTGCCCCACCATCCAGGCCCTTGTACCCACAGCTGCCCTTGCCAGGGCTGGGCCCAGCTGCCTGCTGCCCAGCTCTCTCCTTTCCTGTTCACTTCAGAAGCAGCAGTGCAGCCCCTGTGAGACCAGGACAGGGATGTCCCTGCTGCAAGGGCCATTCCTACCCACCCTCCAGCCAGCCCTCAGCGCTGCCTCCACATTCCATGAACCTTTCTGTGTGTACACAGAGCACGTCTTGAAATGTCTCGGCTGTGAAATGGGCTGCAGAGGCCACCAGGCTGTATACTTAGTCACTAACCCCCATGACTACTTTTGAATATGTCTTTATTTCCTTTGGATCCTGGGGGTAGGATTTAGGCAGCACCTGCAAGGTTCACTGTTGGGAAAGCTAAAGAACGTGAGGTAATGTTCTTGGCCTCCTGGGGCTGGCCAGCACTGAGTGGTCTGGCCCTGCGTCTTGCCACAGGGTCTTGCTCCCCCCTCTGACGTGGCCTGGCGTCACCTATATCCAGACTGATGTGCTGGTGCCAGCCTGCCTGGCACCTGATTCCTGTGGCAGAGCAGAGCACAGAGGCTGGAGCCTCCCTCCTGTGAACTTGAGAAGCCTGGCTTAGCCGAGGCTCCATGTTTTGACTTCTTGCTCTGGGACAGCAGCTGGAGACTTAAGGTTCCCGTTTCTCAGGGGCTTCATCTTCCACATGCTTAGGTGGGCGCAACCTGCTTCCTGGCTGGAAGCTGGCTCGTCCAAGCCACTGTGAGCTGTGGAGCTGTACCTTGAACAAGTCACTTTGGCTGTCTGCAGTTGCCCTGAACCCCTGGGAGCTGAGAGCAGCCTGCGCCTGCCCTCCTGGAGTCAGTGGGAGAGCTGCTATGGCCACCTGCTGGTCCAGCCAGAAAAGGGACCTCTGCTGGCCGTTTGCCACACTCCCTCCAGCCTGGGCCGTGTAGGGCATGGCAGAGGCAGCAGCAGTAGCCCAGGACTGGCCATCCCACTTCCCCCTAGCCTTTGCGCCTGAGAGCAGGAATGGCTTAGCTACACCGTGGGATGGGCCTGCTGGGCTCAGGCACTTCCCCTTGGCCTAGCACCACTCTCAACCCTTAGGGCTGTTTGCTGGGCAGCTGAGGGACCACAGTGTGGGGTGGCCAAAAACTTGGCTGCTGGTTCTGCTGGCTGGCTCCTGTGCTGGGGTCATGAGGTAACTGTCCCCTAACAGGAAGAGACCTTTAGATCTCCCACCTGGGTGGGGTCACCCCTTCCATCAGCCGGGATGCAGCCTGGGTTGTGGCCCCTTGGCATCAGCCTGTCCAGACAAGGAAGAAGCCCCACTGGACTCTGAGGCAGCTGATGGCTCTTAGTGCCTGATCATGTTAGGCTGGACTGTGGGCAGGGGATACAGAGAGACCAGGCAGAGTGCTGGACACCAGTGTCGCCCATGGCAGGCCAGTTCTTCCCCTGAAGTCAACACAGCATCAGTGCCTCTTTGGTGGCCTAGGGCCTTAGCATGCAGAAGGTTCTGGAGTCTGTTCTCCCACCCTGCAGCCGGCATGGCGTTGGTGAGTGCCTGCTCCTTTACACACACCAAAAGACAGTAGGGGCAGCCATTGTGTCCTCAGTGGGAGGACAGCCCCGTGCTGGCCGTGTCACCTGGTAACCATTCATTTCAGACATCAGCATCCACCCTCCTCAATACCATTCGTGTCTCTCATTTGATCAACCCTGAGAAGACGTTCTGAGAAATGGTTATGAGAGGTACCTAGGTCGAAACTGCTAAGGAAACCTGTCAGCCCTCTCTTTATCTCCTCCAGGTCGAGTTCCAGAAACCAAAAGTTTGAATTTAGAGAAGTCTGGGGTGAAAACCAGCCCCGTTAGTGAGAAGATCCTGGTGGACTCTCAGGATGCCACCTCTGTCCCCCACATCTATGCCATAGGTGACGTGGCAGAGGTAAGGCCTTTGCCCTGGAAGCAGGAATCCTCACCCACCCCCCATAGGCTGGTCACGTGCTCTGGCCGGAGTCCTGTGGGGAGGCTCAGACCCCTGGGGCCAGTAGGCTCTTGTTCTGGGAAGAGGTGAGCTCCAGACTTTGCTCCCTTCACATTGTGCCCTTCTGTGCCAGGAGGCTGAGGGGAGGGTGGAGTGGCTTAGAAACTGCTAAGAGCTTGGCAGCAGATCCCTACTGGGGAACTGTCTTGGGTCAGCCTTGCAGGACAGGCTTGGCCTCCCCGCAGGTGGTGGAGATATGGTCTCAAAAATGCTGCTGCTGGACATACCCTTGGGGCCATCTTGTCCCACAAGGCTGAGCGGCTTGCCCTGCCCTCCCTGCCTCTGCCTGACCTCTGCTGGGCATCCTTTGGGAACAGCCTCTGCCCCTCTCTGCTGCCCTGGAGTGGAGACCAGTGTTGGTCTCTCCTGGGTAGGAAGCTGGCTTGATCTGGGGACCCCCATGAGGGCTTGGGAGCTGACTCCACCATGGACATGCAGTGGCCCCATCCCTGTCTTACTCTCTGCCCTAGAAGGTAGGGGCCATAGCACCCCCATTCTGAGGCCTTAGTGGAATTCCCCCACCTCCACAGGCCCCTAGCACAAGCCCTGTGTGGTCAGCATGGAGGTGCCATGCCCCCACAGCCTCAGGAGTAGCTGGCTACCCTGTGTGTGTCCAGTGTGTCCCAAGAAGCATGGCTCAGGAGAGTCCCTGGTCAGACAAGCCTCAGAAGCCCTGACCACATCCCTCTTTGCAGTGAGACCTGTCAGTGTCAGTATCTGAGGGCCGCCATGACAAACCACCACATACTGGGTGACTCAGAGCAACATGTTTATTCTCCCATGTTCTGGGGGCCCAAAGTCAGAAACCAAGGTGTGGGCAGGGCCCAGCTCCCTTAGGAGCCTTGGGGACGACCCTCCCTGCCTCTCCCAGTGGCAGCCACCTCACCTGACCTAGCTCTGACACACGCCCCTCTGTTGACAGCTGCACTATTTGTCTCACACAGTATGTCCCTCACTGGGCTTAGGGTCCACCCTGATTCCAACTAGACCTTGTCTTAGCCCTAATCTTTTTTTTTTTTTTTTGAGACAGAATCTCACCATGTCGCCCTTGGTAGAGTGCCGTGGCACCACAACTCACAGCAACCTCAAACTCTTGGGCTTAAGTGATTCTCTTGCCTCAGCCTCCCGAGTAGCTGGGAGTACAGATGCCCACTACAATGCCTGGCTATTTTTTGGTTGTAGTTGTCATTGTTTAGCAGGCCCAGGCTGGGTTCGAACCCACCAGCCCCAGTGTATGTGGCTGCAGGGTATGTGGGTTCGAACCCACCAGCCCCAGTGTATGTAGGCGCCAAGCCTGCCCTAATCTTAATTATATCTGTAAAGACCGTTTTTCTAAATGAGGTCACATTCTGAGGTGCCAGGCAGACACCACTGTGTTGTGTTGAACCATCTAGTCAGCCTGTTTGTGTGAACAGAAGTCAGTGACTCGTGTGTTATCGGCTGTCCTGAGGTCCATGTGTTCTTGGCCAGGCTGAATGTGACTTATGTTAAGTGCAGCCTCTGCCCACGGGCCATTTGGATGTGGCAATCTCTGATCACAGGGATCTGTTGCATGTTGTGGGCATTGTGCCCTGAGACTGGGTGCTATGCCTAGGAGGGCACCACGACCATTTGTGCACAACTGGGAAGCTGCCTTCCCTGCTGCAGGCTGGAGCCCACCAAGCTCCAAGGCCTACAATGGCGAGGGAGAAACTGCAACATTTTGAACTGTGTTGCCAGAAGCACAGCACCTGTAAAACCATTCTTTATTTGAAAATAAGCCCACTCATTTGCAAAGGTCATTCTGAGCAGAGCAGTGGGAAGCAGTTGCTGGAGTTGGGAAGAGCTTGAGGGTGGGGCAGGGGCTATTGTTTAATGAGATATTGTGTACTACTCTAGGGTGTTTCCTTGCTTAGTCAGGCCTGCTGGAATGCATGGCTGCAGTCCCGAGTTTATCTCTGCGGATCTCCATTCATTTCTGGAATGCCAAACAACATCTGCATTTCCTGCAGCAGAGGTGATGGGCAGCCGGTCCCAGGAATGCCCGAGGCAGGGCGGCTGGGTCTCCAGCAGAGCGACCAACTGATTTGGGTTTTGTCATGGGCTGTGACCAGTCAAGCGGTGTGTCAGGCGCACATGGAATGCTTTTGGGGCCGCGTTGGCTGGAATTCCAGTTAATGCAAATGGTAGCAGAATCTCTTTTGAGCTTTGTGGGGGGCAGCTGCCCTCGGTCTGCAGTGTGAGGAAGGGGTTTTAGAAGGAAGCCTCTGGCTGGCTCACAAGCAGCTTGCTTTATCTTCTGGGAGTAGGGGAGGTAACCTCAGTCCCGTCCCTGGGACAGGAGGGAGGAGAGCACCCCAGGGAGAGGCCCAGGGATGCCTGAGAGAGGTCCAGTGGAGCCTCGACTGGGGAAGGCTCCAGGCTCACCGTGCTCGGCATCAGTGTTTTGGAGGGAGCTGTCCGCTTGAGAGGATGTGGGTGGGCTGCAGGCTGGTGATCCAGTCCACACACTCGCTGGATGTGCTGATGGGGCCCCTGGTGCCTTCCCCAGGGGCGGCCTGAGCTGACACCCACGGCCATCATGGCTGGGAAGTTCCTGGCCCAGCGGCTCTTCGGCCAGTCCTCGACTCTGATGGATTACGACAGTGTGAGTTCTCTGGCAGGTTTCCTTCCCGCCTGGGAAGGCCGGGGGCTGGTTCTCCTGGGGTGAGGGTGGGTGTGTGTGCAGCAGCGTGCTGTGCCAACCTGTGTGCGCATGTGCACGTGTGTGTGTGCTCATGGGAGCGTGGTGTGTGGTTCACCTTTAAGAGCCCAGCCCAGGAACCATGTGGAGTGCTGTGGCCTGCCTACCAGTGCCTCAGGGACCCGGCCTGCCATCTCTGCTGTCCATGTCACACAGCAGGGACCTCTGATTTGGGCTGAGGGGAGGGCTCTGCCTGACCTGAGACCTGCTTCCCAGGTTCCCACCACTGTCTTCACTCCGCTGGAGTATGGCTGCGTGGGGCTGTCCGAGGAGGAGGCTATAGCACGCCACGGGCAGGAGCATGTCAAGGTAAGTGGGGCCAAGGACAGGGGCAGATGCCTGTGCAGTCCTGGTCCCATGGAATGCTGCCCTGGACAGAGGCCAGGTGAGAGGGTATCAGCGTCCCTGTTTCCTGGGGCTGCGGCCTGGCAATTGGGGTGCAGGGCCCAGAACTGTTGGTGGCCGAGGTGCAGCAGGTAGGATAACAGTGCATTAGGGTGAGGCCAAGGCCTCTAGCAATTGGGGTGAGGCTGAGGCTTTGGGCCTTGGGTCCCACCTGCTGCTGTGTGTCACAATGGCAAGGAAAGGACCCCAGGCTGCCTTGTTCTAAGGCCAAGGAAAAACCAAGAGAGGCCCCATTGCCCAGTGGCCCCCAAGTCCCCCCAAGGCATGCTTTAGGCCTGTCCAGCACCTTTGGGGTCCCCATCGTGTATCACCAGCTCTTCCACCAGCGTATCAGGGCATTGGAAGGTTCTGGCAGACAGGAACCCCCAACCTGCCCTCATCCTGCCTCTCATTCTCCTCCCAGATTCCTCCAGACTCAGGCCTTCACCCTGGAGGAAGGGGATTTTCACAGGGCAAGGCTGCTTTTGAGATCTGCTCTGGCAGATGGGCTCTGGCCCAGGGTAGCCTGGAGAGAGGCAGGGAGGCTTTGAAGCCCTCCAGCCTCAGGAGCTGGGGGTCTCTGGCACAGTCTCATTCTGCTGCAGCTTGAGCTTGCAAGCATGAGGGAAAGCAAACCGCACAGGGCTGCTTTCAAGGAAAAGCCCCTGGGCTCTGGGGCCAGCCCTTCCCCCGCAGCCCAGGCTCCTCCATAGGTAGGACTGCTGGACAGACTGACCTTCCCTGAGGCACTTTATTTGCTGTTTTTGTTTGATTCATCACAAGTACATCAAGCCATATGTTCGTGGTGTTTTATAATGTTGTTTTATGTTTCATGATGTTGAACGGCCAAATACCCTTTGTTTGTTTTCTTTTCAGTTCTGTCTTACTTAGAACAATATTCTCTGAAGCTCCATTAATTAATAATGGCTGTGCAGCACATGTGAGGCCCTGCTCATTTTTTACTCCGCCACAGCCCTGGACACGCTGTCGAGCCCTTCGCGGGTGCTGAAAGCTTTTGTCCAACAGCTCCGGTGTGGCCAGGGCCTCTCTGCCCCTCAGCCTTGCTCAAGTGAGGACTGAGCTAGCGCCATGGTGACTAGGGGAGCTCGGGTGGCCACCTACCCATTCTTGTTCCCAGCATTGACCATGGGGGGCTATGCCTACCTATTTGTGCTCCTTGGCGACACTGTGGAGCCCTGTGCCCAGCCTTGAGCTCTGTAATGTGGCACAGTCAGGGGCACATGGTAGCTACGTGGCTCTGGCTGCTGACTCCCTGCTTGTGGGAGAGGGGGTTGCATCATCACCCCAGACCATACCTTTAGGCCATATGGATAGTTTTGGATCCCCACTGCACCCCTTCCCTGTCCACATAGCCCATCACAGTTGCAGAATCTGAATCCAATAGCTGGTTCCCTGTCACCAGGTTTATCATGCCTACTACAAACCACTGGAGTTCACGGTGGCCAGGCGGGATGAGTCCCAGTGTTACATCAAGGTAAGCATCTGTGGATACAGGGCCGAGTCCCATCACCGGTGCACTGCCGTGAGAGGGAGGGAAAGGACCCGCCATGGGGTGGGGTGGAGGGCCCTGCAGGGTTTCAGCCATGCAGTGTGAGCTCAGAGGGCCAGCCCCCCACACCCTGTGGCTAAGATGCCATGGCTTTCAGATGGTGTGCCTGAGGGAGCCCCCACAGCTGGTGCTGGGCCTGCACTTCCTTGGCCCCAATGCAGGTGAAGTTACTCAAGGATTTGCTCTGGGGATCCGGTAAGTCCAGAGGAATGTCGGCTGCTCAGCAGTGCTTGCACAGGCGCCCCCCTCCCCAGGCATTGGCAGCACTACAGTGGGAAGGGCTGTGTTTCATGTTGCTCTTATGTGACCTTCTCCCTGTGAGCAACAGGGATCCTCAGCCGGCAGGTTCCATGGGCGGGAGGTGCTTTCTTCTCCAGCCAGATGCTGCTGAGCCAGCACCACGTGGAGTCTGCTGTGGCCAGCTGCCTGGGGGCTGCTGTGGCCTGGGTCCTTGTCTAGGGCTTTTCTATCTGGTCTGGTTGAGCAGCGTTGGGGCCCTTGCTTACCAGGGTGACCCCTCCGGCACTGCGAGCAGATCCAATCACAAATGGGCCTGCAGAGCCGCCCATAGCTGCTGCGTGTCTTCTGCCTTCTGCCCAGTCTTGGGCTCAGGCTGTGAGTTTTCAGAGTCCCAGGGCCACAGGAGGCCACAGCAGAGGCTGGGAGGGGCCCAGCTGTCAGGGCAGTTGGAGAGTGGGACATCGTGCAGAGCCTGAGAGAGGTGGCAGGACATGGGGCCTTAGAGGCAGGAGAGCTGGGTTGGGTTGAGTATCTGTGGGTGAAGCAGAGAGGGTGGCACTGGGGAGCGGCCGGGCACGTGGAAAGGGTCCCTCACACAGGGACCAGGGGCTGCCCAGGCTCTACAGCAGAGTTCCTCAAACTTTTTTTTTTTTTTTGAGACAGAGCCTCAAGCTGTCCCCCTGGGTAGAGTGCCGTGGCATTACAGCTCACAGCAACCTCCAACTCCTGGGCTCAAGCGAGTCTCCTGCCTCCGCCTCCCAAGTAGCTGGGACCACA